>JAXCLQ010003229.1:0-53809 GCA_035584115.1 Cedrela odorata
TTTGAATTTTGAATGAACTTGTTTGAAAATGTACTAATTGTTTAAGCCTTCATATTTTACACTGCATCGACATATAATACTTACATGATTTACTTACTGAGATGTTTATCTCACCCTTTATTGAAAAATCTATTTTTCAGATAATAGCACATAAAGATGACCGAGTACGTAAGCGAGGATGTTAGGCATACTCGTAGTTTTATTTTTGATATATGTAATTTCTAGATTAGCTAAATAATGTGTATAGACTTATAGATTAATATGAATACTTTTGGATATGAAATGGATAATTTATTTGTGTTACAAAGAGTTGTATTATATGTACACTTGTATGTATGAAGAAAAAAAAATTGTCGACTAGAAATGTTTAAGTTTTGTGTAAATAAAAGAATAGCATTGTATATAAGGAATATAAGTATGTATTTGCAGTTAGTAAGAAACAGGTGTGACAATAAGGGACTTGGACATTTGTATATTACTAAGAAGAGAGCGAAACTAGCAAGAACTATTCTCCATTATTCTTATATCGTTCTAGGTCCAAGGCGACTGAAGAAGTGAAAAAGAAAGCCCTTATAAGAATACATGTGTATGAAAAGAGTGTTAATGGTAATAAATTAGTAGTGAAATGTTTGTATTAGAAGATGAGGTATTATAACACTTATGACACGGATAGGTGTTAGGTGAAGATAATAAGGGAAAAGATGAAGGGGCAAGGAGTCTGGGTCATTTGGCAAAATTTCTCCCTCGAGAATAAAAAAAGAACAAAGTAGGGAGAGGTAGAAAACTTAATTACTTTCTCTGATTTTGTAAATCTTTTATTTTGTAATTTAATTTCTATTTGTGTTGAAATTAAGAATCTTTTATGTTTCTTTTGTTTGTAATTATGTTAAGTGTATAATGAATTAAGCCATTTTTACTTGAAAAAAAAAAATCAATTGTCGAAACAACTCAGCTCAACTCAACAGAGTTTAAGTGCTGTTTTATTTTGATTTGATTAGTTGTGTGTGGTATGTTTTGAATATTTTGTAGGCTAATTGAGTTTATTGTTGAATGTATGAAGAAATTGAGAATTTGTGAATGGAAAATGATTGATTTTTGTAGAATTAACACATTTTTCATTGAAATTTAGGTTGTTATGATAGAGTAGTTGTGTATTAAGAGTTTTATCAGGTTGGACCAGTTGTTTGAAGTGTATTACTTTTAAGTGTAGTAGTTAATGCACCAAATTATGTGTTTGCTATTGAACAAAGTTGAAGAAATTCGAAATGTACTAAATTTATTTATACGTGAATATGTGATGTGAATTGGTGATGGTGTTATTGGATTTAATTCAATGGAGAGATCTATTTTTATAGATAGCGCGAAAAATTCAGGTAATTGACTGTCTTTTTGGATTCTTGTATGTGTAAGGACGGAGGTAGAGAGTTGTTATTTTGTTGGGTATTATAGTTTTATCCTTTAAGTGTTTGTATTGTCTAACACTTAAAAGGTTAAAACTAGTCAAAGAGGTGTTATTACTTGATATTCTGCTTGATTGATATATTGAGAGAGTTTGTTGCTTAACCCGAGAATCATAAAGGATATCCCATATTTAATTTATCTTAGAAATGGATTATTTAATATAGAATTGATGGAGTAATAACGCAGGGGACTATGTTACTAGTTTTACAACTTCATTGTCTATGTTACATCTATATTTATTATTTAAGTATGAAATTGTGTTCTTTGGTGGCTTTTAGTTGCTATAGTCAAAGTCTTGCTAATAGTTTCCCTTTACTTTCGATTGAGTTCCTAGACAAGTAGGATTTCATTCTAATTAAATTAACTATTTGAGAATTTTGATTCTATAAAATATTTATGATACCTAAAAACTATCGTAAATAGATTAAGAAGGCTATTAAAAATAGATTAATAATTATGATTTTTCCTAAAAAGCATGCTATGGTTTGTAGTCCCTTGGTGTGCTTAAAAGATTTTCTTCATCTAATAAGAGACCCAAACGGAAATAGAATAAGTGAAAAAATCAAGTAAAATATAAAAAATGACTAAATAAGATATTGAGACTTGTAATTGGGTCATGAAATTTATTTCTTCTTTCTCAAACATTTTGTGAATATTTATGATTTAAAAAATATTTAAAATTATTACTTTGAGTCTACGTTAGTATTAGAAATGAAATTTATGATCTTAGTAAAATGAATTATCTTAGGCTATATTATAAGTGACATTGATTTGAGACTATTTATGAATTTAGTTTATGATTAAGAATAAAGCTTAAATTTTATTTATTCTTATAAGAAATAAGGATTTTATTTTATGATATTTATAAGAATTCATTTATAGTTCATTAATTGAGAATAGAACCTAAGCTGTGAATATATGAGGTTGATATAAGATTTCGTTTTATATTCTTATATGAGAAGATTTCTAAGAAAATTGAAAAAGTATTATGAAGAAGAAATTTAAGATCATAGAAGTAGTAAAATTTTATTTTTGGATGAAGGCTAATAGTATTTAAAAAAACATGATAATTTTCTTTAAGGTGTAAAATTGATGTTCTAAATTGAATTAGATTTACAAAGATTTGAAATAGTTGCTGACATGTTATACATGAAGAAAGATACATAGTTTCCTAAGTTAAAAAATTATATTCATCTATTTTATTCAATAAATTTTTAATGATTAAGGAATACAATTAGGAAATTCCACAAATATAAGATATGTTTATTTCCATGATATTTGGAAGACAAAGTTTATAGTATAAGTATATACATACATATATATATATATATCAGAGACAATTTATGAAGAAATATTAACCAGTGAATTATGTAAGAGATTTAAATTGAGAATTTATTTGTTTCAAGGTATATTAATGATAATATTTTAAAATATGTAATAATATTAAATTTTCTGTATGCAAAATTTATGATAGTAGACTTAACATGATTGATGGGGTTTGTAACTGAAGGAATATTGATTATATGAATAAGACAATTTGCACAAGAGTTATTCGAGATGAATAGAAGAGAGATTTAGTTATTGAGCATAACTCGAGTCTTATTTTATTAAATTTCTTTATATTAATGGAGTTATTTTAATGAGATTGAAATGACATGTAAGTTAGTATTGTATTCGCTCAATGTGTTGAAATTCGATTTTGTTTGGTGATTAAGATATTATTGAACATAAATGTCCGTAGTTTAAATTTGAAAAGACTTAAAACAAGTGATAAGATAGTTAAAATCGATACTACTTTATATGATTTTATATGTAGTATATAGATACATTAGTTTGTAACTGATTTTAAGGTTTATATGGCAGAATTATGAGAAATTATAAGAAGTATGTTATTTAATTATTTAATATTTAAGGTTTAATATTTTATACATATATTATTTTAGAACATAAAGTAGATTCAGAACAAAAGTATCAATAGATAATTTGAGCGACTTGGTTTAATAATTTGATTGAGAAAAGTTATTATTAGATATTTCTAAGTTAAACAATAATTTTGCTACAATAAGTATTATAGACTATAATCGAATTGGAAATATACAATTTTTGATTGATATGAATGAGGTGGTTAAAAGTTTATCTTAAAAATATTAAAAGTACAATATTATTGCGTACCATTTGAAAATTAAGATTTGTGTCTACAAGGAATTCTGCTTATGATATTATGAAAATTTAAGTATGAAATTATGTATTTTATAAGTAGAGATTGATTAAGATAATGACGTATAATAATTCTTGATATAGGTATTGGACCTTAACTGTATTTAGTGGTTTATAACTATAGGAATTTTTCACATAGGTTATATATATTATTACTATGTATGGTAATAAATGTATTTTGATATTGTGATAGGACAATCTTGAATATTAAAGGATCAAGGTGATTAGAATAAAGTTGGATTATATTATAAAGAGAATGTCTTTGATATCTTAGATTTAGATCCTAAATATATATACAACGTATATGTTGTATGTTATATGGCCTTAGTCAATCTGCAATACATAAAATTCTGTAGAAGTTATTTATAAATTCTGTGGTATCGTAGAATAATGGATGGTGATGCTATATTTTAGAATAAGAGATGATGACAGTAAAGTTTAAGTCTCAAGATCATGTCGACTTTAAGCTTAAATATAATAACTGAACTACAAGTCAATAAGATATATGAATTAATATTATATAATTTTTGAAACTTGTTATTGGAATTGCTCAGTAGAAGTATGATTTAGTAAAAATGATAATTGCTATTATCATCAATGAATACGTATTAGAAGAATAGACTCATTAATTATGTATTAATTTAACTAAGTTACCATACGTTTTGAATGATAATAGTAATTTGTAACGAGTTTAATCCAGTGGATCGGTTCAATTACTTGCTTTGTAGATGTTTCATAAGATGATTATATTAGATAAATGCAAGAGGTATTAGTTGAGTATACATAATGAATAAGGCACTTGTAAAATTTCGAGAACTAAATTTTTGTAAAGAAGGAAGAATTGTAACACCCGTAATTTTAAAATTTTATAATTGTAGCATAAGCAGTATTTAAGAAATTTAATCGAATAATTTAATGTTATTTGTTTAATTAAAATTTTATGTAATTTAGAATTTTTAGGTAAATGATTGAATTTTGGGCCAAAAATAGTGTTATTTGTTTAGGCCCAAAATTAGTTTTATAAAGTTAGGTTATAAGTGAATTTTGAATGAAAGAAATAATGCTTGGATTAATTTTGGACTTAATTGTAAAGATTTTGAAATATTAAAGGTTATTTTAGAATTTTTAAAATGATTAAAATAAAAAAATTTTCAAAATTTTAGGTTATTTGTATAATTTTAAAAAGAATAAGAGCCTAATTGAAATTTTACAAACCAAAATATAACAAATTGCATTTCTTTCTTTCCAACCTATGTTCATTCCTCTCCATTTCTAGCAAACTCATTTTTCTTTTCTCTCACAATTTACAACCATTTCACTTCTAATTTGAGGGGTTTTCTTTCAAATTCTAGTTACCAGCAAACTTTATAACGTGTTAAAAGCTTGAATTTTCGATTTTAAGCATAAATTAAAATTAAAATTATTATTCATCCAAGAAAATTTCACTTAATTTTACATAGAAAATGTTAGATTGTGTTGAATTGGAGTAGAAAATATAGTATTGAATTGATTTGGCATTAATTTAAGTGTTGATCAGAAAAAATTAGAGTGTTTTTATCTCGAGTACACAGTGATTTTGAAGATGCTACAGTATTTTTGAATATGTTACAGTAATCTTAATCCGAACAATACTGTTTGTACAATACCTTTAATCTAAACAGTAACGGTTTGCACAGTACATATTATACGAATAGCACTGTAGCTACAGTACATCCGACATGAACAACATTTTTAATATCAAAACCGTATTTATATGCTTATGTGAAAATGTATAAATTTAGGGTACTCAAAAATATGAATTAGAATAAGTTAGTAATGAAAATTTATTATTGAAATTTGGGTAAATGACCTTAGTTAGTTAAACTTAGTGATATAGGTAAAACTAAAAAATTTTATACACTAATTCCACGAATATCGCATTTAAAATATTTATATTGATTAATTGAATAGTAGAAGATATGATTTATATATTTGTGGTATTAGGCTGTGAGAATTCGGAAAGAAGAATCAAGTTAGACGAGAAGATCGTTAGTGGGAGTAATTACTCTCCCATTGTAGTAAGTAAATTATGCATGCATTTTACTGTTTTTAAAATAATATGATATCTGAACATGTGTTTGAAAATAATATGAAAATTGAGAATTTTGAATGTTTTATATGCTGATTTCAAATTCATGAAATAATTGTTGAAAATAATATCGATGTGTAAATATTTATGAATGAAAATGATTTTATGGCTCTAATCATTAGTTAATGTTTATTTTGATTTGGCCAAATCTTGTGTCAAATATAGGAGTTAAGAGTTATTCAGAATAATGTTTAACGTGCTATGCACGTTTTTGTTATATTCAAAATGGAAATAATGTCCGCTTTAAGTAAAATATGTGATCACGTTCTGAATCCGGGTCACCATGGGTGCAGGTGACACTAACTGGCTGAGTCATTCTGAAAATGATCATACTATGAATTCGTTTATGAGTAATTGAAAAGTTTGAAAATGAATTGATTTGTTTAAGTATGTATATTATGTACTATATCGACTTGTGTAAACTTACATGGTTTACTTACTGAAATTATATCTTATTGTTTATTTTAAAAATTTTATTTTTCAAATAATAGTTCGTAGAAGTGGCATAGGACGCATGCAAGGTTAGTTAGACATAGATGAAAAGTTTTTATTATATATGTAATTAATAGAGTAATTATAAGATTAAGAAGTATTTATATAGATAACTCTTTGTACGTGTAAGAAATTTAAAATTGTAGACATTTAAGAATCATGTTCTACTAATACTCTTTGTATGAAATGATGCATCATTATGTACTAATGATTGATTGAATAAAATATGAGAATGGGGTGTTACAAATTCAATCTTTGATAAATTTCGTCATTAAGATTAGAATTATGATTTATGTCCTTGAAATAATTATTTTAATAGTAATTTCTTTTGTTCATAGAATTTATTTACATACAATATCGGGCATATATTTATATATATATATATATATGCTCAATATTGTATATATATAAAACCTTATCTATAAATTATGTGATTTATGTATTAGATAAGAGATGTTGATGCAAAAAAGTTATAAATTACAAGTTCTTTATAAATAAAAAATTGTTCGTAGTCTTTATGAAATGGACATTTCATAATGTAAGAATATAGTTTTTCTATTTTAATTCTATTTTAAGTAAATGATTTATTTTAATCATTAAAGTAGAGACTTCAAATAGATATGTAGTGTATACTTGTTATACATTGATATAAACTATTGTGAAATAAGATCTAGATAAATAAATATCATTGATCATAAATCACAAAACCTTTCATAAGCTTGATTGACATTAATCCTAAGCAAGTAATGAACTTTCATTTATGGATTGTGTTTTTTAAGTTATTATAGAGTGAAACCTATTATATGGTTAAAACCTTAATAACTTTGAAAAATAATTTTGTAAATCGTACGAACATATATTTTCAATATAGAATCTATACAAATGATGATTACCCAAACTATTTATAGTACCAGATTATTTAATTCATGGTCGCAATTTATTTAATAAAACTGTTATTGGATGATAATATTTATTTGTAAATTTATTTACAAATATAAATATATTGAAAATGGTCATTAGAACTATTTAGTGACTTGAGGATCAATATATAATTAAATAGACATGACATTTGAAATGAACCTGATTTAATTACGACTATTAAATAAAGGATCAATCAAATGAATATTATTGGTTTATGATCAAGCCCAAATTTAATTTAAAAGAGTGAAATTAAATGAGTTTTTATTATATATACATAATTTTTTTAGAGTGCAAACTAAAATAGTTTAAGGTTAACTTAGAAGAATAGATTGATAGACGATTAAATCTGAGCTTTCTAAGTTAAACCTCGAAAGTTCATGGATCTAAAGTTCCTTTACCAATTGAAGCCTAACTCATATCCTGGATTCAATGTGTAACATAAAAAAAAATGTTAAAAAGAGAAAAGGTGTAATGATAGAATTTTGTTATATAGAAAAATACAATTAATTTTCTAAAAGAACATTATAATTCACGAACTAATGAGAGAACATGTCCACCTACAAGAGTGGAAATTGAGAATGGCAAAGAAAACATCAGCTAAAGTAGAACATGCCTACACGCGAGAATGAAAATTAAAAATAGTTCTCAACTTTTTAAAGTATTTTTATTTTAAAATAAGAAATTTTCTTCGATTACATACCATATTAAAACATTAATATTAATTTAAATTTTCAATATTCCTACAAGAATGAAATAGAATGGTGAAATAATATGTTGTCGGTGTCACATCATTTGTTCATAAACATACAATATACAGAAACACAAAATAATTAACTCATCAACTCCAGTAGAATAATAACCAAAAAATAAAAAGTCTAAAATGGGTCCACATCAAATAACCTGAGCTATATGACCACACACAACTTTCACATTTCTTTAATTTGTCATTTTATATATATTTATTTAGTAAACTGTTATATGATGATAACTTTTTATCTCATATATATTTTTCTGTTGTATTTCATGAAAGAAAAACAAACCCAAAATAAATAAATAAATGATGAACAATAAACTTTCTAATAATTCAACTTTAGGAGTAACCAATCTACATGGGGTGAAATTAAATGATTGAACTGAAATATATAATGTAACAAAGAAATTGGATATTTGACATTGTACATTTTCTTCAATGCCAGCCCAAATGTGTAGGATCTTTATGTCTTTGGAGTTGCCACAAGCTTCAAGCCTCAACCAACGAAAACAAATCTCGCAAATGAATCTTATTTTTCTTTTTCTTTTTTTTTTTCCAATTCATGCGCAGCCATTTTCAAAAAAAAAAGACTTTCCTCTTATGTTTTTCATAATATCCTCTTAAGGAAGCTGTTGAGAATTCTTTAAACTCTTATAACCTTTTGTATATTCTTCAGCAATTTCAATCTGATAAGAATATCTGTCTTCTAATTCTAGTTCTGTGACTGTCCAAGAACCAATCTTGCAGCTTTTGTAGAACATGCAACTCACAACTGTATCAAGAACAAGAGAAATTGAGTACAAGTATGCGATGAACATCCCTTCAATACCCAATGAAGAAGCAGCAGCAAGAGGCATTCGACCTTGCCCAAGACAGTAAGCTCTTACAATTCTGTATTGGAACAATGCTTCAATCCCAGCCAATACCAAGTTGATTGGCAAAGCCAGTGTCAACGCAGCTGAAGTTCTTCCTCTCATAAGAACACAGGCCTTCAGAATTGCCAGATATCCACCGGATCTTTCAATCCCAGAAAAAACTATCGCCAAGCTGCATACGATGAAAGCATTGGCAAGAACAAGAGAGTAAACGACTGCTGCAGCTGCTGACAAGAAGAGGAGACAATTGGGAGAAGACAACCCAGATCCTTCAAGAAAGTTGAAGGTAAAGAATAGGAGACAAAACACCGTTGCGTTTGCGGATAGGATCAAGAATGAGTTGCAAATGTAGGTAATTAGGAGAGGATTGAAAATTAAAAAAATAGAAGAATAATAATGAGGAAGATGATTTGGTTTGAACAGGGATTGAATTATTGATGCTTTTGAAATAAGGAAAAAAGTAAGACTGAAAGGAAGTGTAAAGATTGAAGAAGAGATGGTCTGAGAAAGCTTGAAAACGACGAAAGTGAAGAGTTGAGATGAGGGAGGGAAGCCAGCAGCATGGAAGAGTGTGCTGAGACGATTGTATAATATTGATTTAGGAACAAAGGAGGCTTGTGAGAGGAGAATTGAAACAGAGAAAGGGAAGGAAAGAATTGCAGCAACTGTTGTTAAGTAAAGATAGTTTTGTAGGAAAGTGTAGATTGATCTTCTGAAAATCTTGCTTGCAGAATTCTCCATTGGAATTGGAATTCTTCGTTTCTGCTTGAGATCAGGAATTAAAGAAAATAGGCATGAAATGGGTGCTTCACCTGCTGAGGATGGAATGAATATGTGCAAAAGCATTGATGTTTCCTCCTCTCCTGTTTTTAAAGTTTTTCCTTTTTGGGTTTTGCTAGTGGGTTTGGTTGTACATGTAAGTGTTAAATGGAATGGATTGGCCTAATAACTAACAAAGTTGAAGAGTTGGGAGTTGTTTTGACATTGTTTTTACCCATGCAATTGGAAGTCTGTTGGACTTATTATACTTTAAGCTTCACTATTTCTTTTATTCAATTTTCAATTTTATATTAATTGCTTAAAATATAAATAAAATTAAAAGAAAGATATCAGAAGAAGGAAGTTTTTTTTTTTTTTTTTTTTTCGGTTAAAGAGTAATTATTTTGGTTAGCTTTTAATATACTCTTGTACAATTGTTAATGTAATGATTGCCATCGCCAGACTTAAAGGAATTGTCATTTTAATAATGTTACGTAGATTATATTCTTCAATCAGTACACTGTTATAAAATAATACGTGTGGGTTATGGATTAGAACCCCACCCTTCAACTTGAAGCATAATTTTATCAGATTTTCATTCAAATAACAAAATCTTCAAAAAAATAAAAAATAAAAAAATAAAAATTGATTAAACCAAATAGTTTGACCTCGCTTTCATTTAATCTGCTAAATAAATTAAAGATGCATTAAGAATGTAAATTAAACTTAAAATGTTTAGGCATATCATTGCATCATATGAGTTCAGTTCAGTTCTTTAAAAAATTTAATTCTATAATTGATTTTTTTATATAAAAAAAAATTAATTATTATTATTATTATTATCCTTTAAAATTAAAAAGGAAAAGAGTGAGGACTATAGCTTCAGATTTGGATTTGGTTATTTATAATTCATTCATTCACGTTGTAAGTGATCGATTCTTAGCTTTGAAGGTAATTTAAATAAGAATTAATAAAAGTAAAGGGAAAATTGGAGATATCTTTAATTTATTAAATACAAAATGAATAATAAGGTGGACTTATAAATCAAACAATTATTAATTATTATCATATGATGAGAACATTTACAATATCACAACCCTTGATTTATACACATGGACTCCATTTATTTAATTCATTTACATCAATATTATTGATGCTAATGTAATTTATAATCATACATTCACATATACATTAATAATAATAATAATAATAATAATTATTATAATTGACGAATACCTCCCCATTTTATTAAAATCACACGTATTTTTGCAACGAGCATTGAGAGGTTATAACGAAAAAGTGGGGATTCATAATCCTTCCAACCGAAAGTTGGAAACCAATTAATGAAAAAAATGATAATTTTATAACAAGGAGTGGACAATTTTTATAATAAAATAGTATTTTTTGTTAGGAGAAGTAGAGATTTTCAATAGAAAGTGACAACCTAAATCATATCTTTTATTGTTCTTCTACCTTATAAGTTTATTTATCTTATTAATTTAACTTTAAATTATTTTATTCATTTGTCTGTTATTATTATTTTATTTTATTAAAAAATTTAAAAATTTTTGCAATGAAAATATTTTCTATGTAATTAACCCTATATTATACTTTTTTTAAAAAAAAAAAATTGTTAAGAGTAATATTAGTAATTTTATATTTTAACATTTATTTGACAATTTTTTTATTAACTAACTAAATGAGACAAAGTTATTATGAATGTATCTTATATGATTGTAAAAATATATTTTTTTATTTTTAAATTTATAAATATTTTAGGAATTATTGTATTATTATACTAATAAAATTAGCATGGTTTTTGTATTTATTGCATGACCTAACTGGTAGCATAGCATCAAGCTATAAATACAAGATTTTAAGTTGCCAATTTATTCCTAACAGTAATTTTTTGGTTATCTCTTGAAGAGTTTTATGTGATATTATTGTGAAAGAAGTATATGTTAATTATTAATAATAACAATAATGAGACTGAGAGAGAGTCTAATTGAGCCGAGCCATGAACCAAGAGCCAACGGTGATACAAAGCCAAGCCAAAGATGATGAATCAATCATGCGGTTGGTACATTCTTTTGACGTAACTGGTTAGTTAGTTAGAGGGACTGTCCATATGACGTGGTACCTTTTTTCTTTATTTTCTTTATTTTATTATTATTACCTAAATGTTAAAGTATTTGTGTGACATTTTAACTAAAAATAATTTTTTGTAAAAAAACGAAAGAAAGAAGAAAGCATATATCATATGATCACTTACCTATCCAAATAGAGGGTTATTTTATTATTATTTTTTTTTAACTTAAGAATAGCATGATATTTTAAATTTTTCTTTAGGATTTTATTATTATTTTTTAATAAAAAAAATTAGAACAAGTTTTGAATGAATTAAATATGTAAATAAAGATGTTGTGCTAAACTGATAGTAAAATCAATTATACATGTAGGCTACATTGTGTCGGTGAAGGTTCCTCCTATATATATATATATATATATATCAATTATGCATGTCATTTTTATATGTTTAAAAAAATGACATCCCCAAATTGGGCATTTTTGCAAGCATAGAGTTGAAGTGTAATTTTCAAAAATGAATGTGTGTGTGTTTGGTTTGGAATTGGGATGGTTCATCTTCCAATTAATTAACCAAATTCGAAAACCAACGACTGTTTGATTATATTATCAAAATCAATAGGTATGCTTAATTCACATTGTCATTATAATACACGATTTATTATATATTATTAATCAATCAATCAATCCATTGGCGGATTTCTCGCTAGATGACTAGATTAGATTAGATTAGTTACAACTTAATTTTCAATAGATTAAATAAGTGGACTTTGCTAACTCAAATCATTCATTATAATCTCCATTGATATTGCTGCTCCTTGCGGATCAAATTTCTTATTTTAAATAAACAAACATTCATATATACGTGTGTAAAAAAATATATATTATAAATACATTTTAAATTAAAATATTATGATTTTAAAATTATAGTTATTATCATGCTCCGATCCTAGAGTTTACCTGTAAGGCTTTGCTATTAATAACAAAAACTCGAAAACAGTTTATAAAAATATAAATTTCTATCCATAAAATTATTAACATTAAAAATTAATTTTCGCGATTAATTCATCCACAACAAGTATCAATTATTTAAAATACTATTTTTAAAAATTATTTTTCATTCGGGTAGAACAAAATATAAATATTTACATCATCTTTTAATTTATAAAAGTATTACAAGAATTCATTTAGATTTATCTAGTGTGACATCTACACATGTGAGTCAAATAAGTAACCTATCTGAAACGTTGTAGGCTCTCTATCGCTACCACAATTTCTACAAGTATTAATGCTTTTAACTTGAAAACTGTAATTATAAAAGATGAGTATACAATTATACTAAATGAGTAAATACATACATACATACATTTATATACATACATGCACACACATTTCCAAATCTTGATATTATGATTATTATTCACATATACTCAAAATAAATATATAAATGTTTATGTACAACCAATAACCGTAAACAATGTAAATATGGTTTGCATATATTTTAAACAACTAAATCAGATTGGCTATACTTTCTCGACCGCTAACTTAGCTGAGGTAACGTCGAAATCTATCAGTGAGCTTATTATGCATAAAACCATATGCAATGCATTTTATAAAACAGTAAATCATTTGTCATACTTTATAAAGTCATTCATTTCTTGTAAAATATGCATATTTGAAAACACTTAATCCGTCTCATTGATGTTGATCCTGAAGACAGTCATTTTGTCCCGAGTAGTCACTTGGTGACAAAGTGACTGTCCTCGTTATATCTGTTAAATCCATGAGATCTCTATTAAGTCGCTAAGACTTTCCATAGGGTTTTTATATTAGCACACATGTGCTCAGCACACAGTGGGCTTACCATGACTTAACCTCCCTTATACAACTCTACTCAATTATGTAGCCTCTCATAAGTCCGTTCACATATACCTCCCTGTATATACAGTAAATAAGCAGGCCAAATGCCATACAACTAATCCACTAGCCATACCACAACATTCGGCCTTACCAGCCTTATCACAAAAATATACATGCATTAAAACATCTTGTTTCAGTTCAATAATGTAACCATATAAATCAAAACCCAACCTCCCCGGCCATTTCATTTCAAACAATGTTATTAAAGCATATAATTTAAATTCGGCCTCCTTGGTCATTACATACATGTATATAAAATAAAACTTTACATAGCAAACCATTTATAAACCATCCCTATATCATACACAACAACAGTATACATTTCCATAATTTTTTTAAATCGAAAACCAACTTGTTTTAGCACACAAGCATACATATAAATATCACATACATATAAATATCACATTCAGTTTATTTACATAATTATGTATGTATGAATCTACTCACAGTATGGGGAGGGTATTCACTCTCACTAACAAATCCTCACGCCTACTTGGTAAGGTACTTGGGTTCTCGAAACCTAATACAACACGTATATATAATAAATTCTACGATTTTCAATTAATTTAAACACAATGCATTAAATGCATATTTCGTGAAAAACATATCTAGAATTTCTTAGTTGGCACATACACATCACGAAACTTACTAACCAATGTCATTTAACAGATTTTTAATAAATGAAATCCCATTACTATTATCATTTCAAATTTCACATTAACACATTAAACTCCCAATATACATCGATACTAAAATCCACTTAGAATTTGATAAAAATTCACATATTTGTCTATGAAATATGCCCAATAAACTTAGATTATCACACATACAATCTTCACAATACTTAATTCAATACCAATTTATTATTATTAACTATTTCTATACAAAATCATTATAATTCCCAAATTCATATTTCCGTCTACAATGATTATACACATTCTAAGAAATATTCAACACATATACCATCCATACACCTCTAATTCACCAAAATTAACATAAGTTCTCGATTTCCTACGCGAATTTAACCAAAAATTTTACAGTAACCCTAACATTTCAATATATTCAAAATCTTAAAATTATGCTTATAATGAGTTATTAGACTTACCAGTAACTTCTTTAAACCTTTAGAAACCTTAAATCACCTTGTAAACGGAAAATTTTCAATTTGTCTCCAAAACTGAAATTTATTCCTCATTGTTTCTTGCTTTTCTTAGCCTAAATATAGTATCAATGCGAAGAAAAGGAGATGGGCAGTCCTTTGGTGGCGAAAATTTGACAGAAAATGGAAGAAATGTAGAGTAAGAGAGGAAAACCCATTTTTCGAAAGAGATGAATTTTGGCATTTTTAGAGAAAAAGGATAATAAAACACAAATGAAGGGTTTAGGTATATATATATAGAAGGCGAAATTACCAAAATACCTTTAAAATCTTTAAAAAAATTCACAAAAATTCCTTTTTTTCCAGCAAATTAATCAACCTTTTTCAAAAACAGTCAATCAGATTACTATAGTAACCCATGACAAATCTCCTGACGGTTGACTGGTGCTATAGTAATTACTACAGTGTCCGCTACAGTATTCATATTTTTCACTATTTAAAATTCTTGCAATTTGGTCCCTGAAAATCTTACAGTTTGATCATTTTTTAGATTTTAAAAAATTTACAAATAACTTCATATTAATCATTTCATTACACAAACTTAAGTTCTCCTAAGCTTCATTTATGTATCAAATAAATCTTAAATCATTCATGTATGATATGAATGTTATTAAATGACTATTTTACCCTTATGTTCGGAGAATAGAGTTTAACAGTTATTGTGATATAAAATTATTAAATATTAAATAAAAATAATAAAGCTACAAATACAAATTTTTTTTTATGTAAATTCATTCATACAAACTAATATAATAATGTCATATGTCCTACATTTTTATAATAAATAAAAATTCATAGAAATAATATATATATATATATATATGAAATATGTGACAATAATATAATTTTATAATGTGAGTTTGTGCAAAAAAGTTTGTACTTTTAACATTATTCATTAAAAAAATAGTGATTTTGTTGCTAGCTCTCTCTAGCCTCATTCATCAAAATTTTTTAACTAAAATATTAAATTATTTGAAATTTATATAATTTTATAGTGACTTGAATATCTTAATATTTTGTTTATTTATTTACATGTATAATTATTATTATTATTATTATTATTGTCATGAATTGTATAACGTAAGATATTTAATATTTTAAAATCGTAATATTATTAATTTTTTAATCTTTATTTTATTCTAATTAAGATTTATTAAAATTTTCTTATAAATTAAAATTTTTATTTATTTATTTTTTTATATAACTTTAATTATAATATAATTCACACTAATTTTGTTTGTGCATAAATAAAAATTAAAGGGAAATTTTATGTTATTTATATTTTTAAAAAATATTTTATTATTTATCTAATATTTAAAAGAAGAGTAGAAAGGTAACAGTATTGATTTTCATATATTTTTTTATTTAAAAAAATAAACAACTTCATATTTATAATCAAATTTAAAAAAAAATTAAAATAAAAGCTAACTAAATTAATTATACTTATTATTATCTGTGACTCAAATAAAATCTTTTATAGTATATATTTTTTTTACTGTTATCATTGGTGCAGGATGTCATTTACATTAAAATAATGGATATCAAAATGATAAGACGGATATATCTACTTTCTTTTTTCACGTTTGAGTACAAAATTTAAATATGAAAGTGTAGTTGCGTTTTGTTCACTCTTTTTTTTCCACGAAAATAATTCATCAAATTTAAAATTTATTAATTAAAAATAGTGCTAGTATAAATGGAACCATTGACGTGTTGGAATTGGAAGACTAAAACAATTTTAATATGAAATTGGGTATGCTACGGAAAAGAATTTCTTATTTTATTACATGTAAAGGGATTTAGAAAAATTCATTGAAATACTAAAATCTTCTTTACTATTTTCAGTTTTTACTTTTAATGTTTCATATTTAGTACGTAGACCATAACATCCTTTTAAAAGTTCAAAATTTTTTTTTTCTATAGAACATGGTAAAAATATACTATAAAACCAATTGTATCATATAGTTAAAGAATATAATCTCTCTCTCTCTCTCTCTCTCTATATATATATATATATCTATGTAATTAATTATAAATATGTTTATGACTAACAAAATAATTTTTATATCATTTTGCATATTCAGTTACTAATTTATATTTAATGCAGAATGAGATCTGTGATGTATTATAATGTCAAGACTCTATCTATAAAGTATTGTAAATATAAGTATATAGTCTTTGATTTAAATACATCCGAATCAGTTTTCAGTTAAGGTAATGTCATATGAGAATATAATATTGCATGACTGGTATATTTGATGTTGCTAAAAATTAGTATTGGACAATAATAGTTAGGTGATAAGTCTCATATTACAAGAGCATAAATATGGGTGATACGTTGGAGAACGTATTACTGAACATGACCAAACGTAACGAATCATAAAGGTGATTATCCTCGGTCAATGATACGTCACACAACCTTACTAATATACTATTAGTCCTTTAACCTAAGGTGTCATGGCTGCCCTCTACACTAAGACATATCGTTCACTTGTGTAGATAGTACTAAACTAGCCACGCCTGGTAAAAGAAGCTTATTAGCAATGCATTCTTAGTGTATGAGGACAAGTGATAACCAAGATGAAATTTGCTGGCTCAGATATTGGAGTTTGAGATCCTAGGTAGGGATGTCATATATGAGAATCAAATCTCTGGTTATAGTACGTGTTCGAAAAAGATATTTTTAGATAAATGAATCCCGTATATGATTTGAGTTTCTATTTATATGATTGAGTAAGGGGTTTAATGACTCTATGACACTGCATTTGATTGAGAGTCGACAGTAGAAGAACTCTACTACATGTACGTACGACTATATAAGTTTATCTTGAATATTCATTCACTCATGTCTGAGGGTCATGACATCTTGCTAGAGGTTATTCATGATCATTGAGAACTTTGGCTACAAGTAATTGTACCGAAGTGATGCGAAAATATTCGTATCTACTCATGTCTAATTCATGGTAAACCTAGGTGATTACACATATTAATCGGTTATTTGATGATGATGATTATTGCCATTATACAATAATTATTAAGTTAGTTAATAATATTGTATCGATATTTTGATCAGATGACTTCTTTATTGTAAAAAATAGATTTATGGCTAAAATGCGTTATCACACATATGTGTGGGAAATATTTTAGTAATCTTTGGGATATTGTAAATATGATTTACGAATATATGAAGAGTTAGAAAATATATTTTTTAATAAGGATATTAATAAATAAATGGTTTATTTATTAATGATTAAATAATTGTTATTTGATCAAATGAATAATTGGTTGACAAATGGCACCATATGATATTGCCAAGTGTCAAGTTCTTAATTAGATCTTATCCATTCATTTTGAATCGATGGCTAAGATTAATTCTTTAACTATGATTAAAGAAATTAAAGAAAAAAAATATTTTGCCATTAATGTTTGAAAGTCAAATATTATAAGAAAATGATTATTATACTTTAATATATATATATATATATATGATATAATATTAAGTTGTGATTTGTATACATATGCATATTAATATGATTATATATGTATACAAATATCTCACTTTATGCATATATATATATATATATTAATGTAATTAATATTAATATATGTTAAAATATTTTTCCACTCATTAAATGAATTAATGAAAATTGAAATGGATTTTGAAATCCATGGATGAGTTTTTGACACTTGTATTCATTCTATTAATTTGATTAAAATGTATGGATGATAAACAAGCATACGTGGGATGAATTAAATGAGATTGATTTCGATGAGAATTGAAATAACAACAGTCTTTTTCTCATTCTTCTTTTTGCTTTGAACATCATTGATGAATGGTGTGAGATTTTTATTTTGAACAAAATATATAAGGAAGAAAGAAAAGAAAAGAGAGAAAGAAAAAGAAGAGTAAATGAATGAAATAGTTTTAAAAGTTTCTTTCTGTAACATCCTTAAATCTAGAGATATTACTGACAGGTGACGGAATGCTCCATCACCCTAAACCTTAGCCTATCTGTCTGAATGCATGCACAACTAATCACATCATATAACATAATGCAGGTATTGCATAAGGGAAATATGCCCAATTGTGAAATAGAAACAACACACTAATATTTACAATATTTGACACAATATAATTCATGCTAAAAATTTATATTTGACTCCAAACCATGACTCTATCTATCGTACTCATGACTCTCTCTACATGATGAACCCATATGCCCTAGTGACTATAGTGTGTATCTTTTTTTCCTCTGTTCATGTCTCCGCTATTCTACCAACATCTCTCTCTCTTAAACTAAACGTACGATCTGCAAAATTGAAAAATGAGGGGAGGTGAGTTTTAAAGGACCTAGTGAGTAAATACTATGAAAAAACATAAAAGAAAATCAAGAATGCAAATTTTAACGTTCAATCATTTCACAATAATTTAAAATATTCACTTAAAATCAAACAAAAAATATAAAATAGTTTTTATGTATAAAATCTATGGATAATTAATGAAAAAATATCTGGGCTTGCTAGGAAACTATCTCCCAAGAAATCCCTGGTGCGCATCTAGTTGACATCTCAAGATCCACTAACAAATTATTTTACATGAGTATATAGAATAAAAATCAATAAGCCCACTCATTAGCATTAGCCTAAATAGAGGTGCGGTGTTAAACACTAACTTATCCAGTAGTAACTTCTTATTTAATTCATATCGAATGGTAAATGCGAAAATATATAACCTCTCCCTTACCCTTTTCTCTAGTAAGGGCGAAAATATGTGTTAGAGATATGTCCTAAAATCAATAGTGTCATATGGTTTAGAGATATCATTCTATGTATATATATTTCTGTAATTAATTGTAAATTAGTTTACGATTAATAAAATAGCTTTTATATCATTTTGCATATTCGATTGCTAATTTATATATTATGTAAAAAATACAGAATGAGATCCCGTAATGTATTATGATGTCAAGACTATAGCTGTAAAGAGTTGTAAATATGAATATAGAGTCTCTAATTTAAATACATCCTAATAAATTTTTAGTCGAAGTAATGTCATATGGTAATATTACATTACATAATTGATATGTTTGATGCTGTTAAGGATTAATATTGGATATTAATAGTTGGGTAACAAGTCTCATGTCACAAGAGTATGAACATAAGTAATACGTTGGTGAACGTATTACTGAATGTAACTAAACGTGAAGAATCACATAGGTGATTATCCACAGTTAATGATATATCACACAGTTATAATAGTGTACCATTAATCCTATGACCTGAGGTGTCACGGCTACCCTCTATACTAAGGTACATCATTCACTTGTGTATATAGCATCGGGCTAGTCATGCCTGATGAAAGAAGCTTGTTGGCAATATTTTTAAGTGTATGAGGACAGGTGATAATGAAAATAAAATATGTTGGCTCAAATGTTGGAGCTTGAGATCTTAGGTAAAACTATCATACACGGGAATTAAGTCTTTGGCTAAAACATGTATGTCTTAGAAAGTATTTTGTAGATATACGAATCTTGTATATGATTGAGGTTCTGATCCTATGATTGAGTTAGGGGTTTGACGATACTATTGCCCACACTTGATTGTGAGTCGATAATAGAAAGACTTTACTACATGCACATACGACTATACGGGTTTATCAGATATATTCATTCATCTGTGTCTGGGGGTCATGACATCTTACTAGATGTCACTCATGATCATTGGAAATTTTAGTTACAGAGAGTTTTACCGAAAAGATACGAAAGAGTTAATATTTATCCATATCCAGCTCATAATGAACTCAAAGGGTCACACACATTAGTCGGTTACTTAATGATGATGGTAATTACTATTATATAATAATTATTAATTAATTAATAATATTGTTCCAATACTTTGATTGAATAATAATTTAATTCTTTATTGTAAAAAATAAATTTCTCGATTAGGACGCGCTAGTACCCATATTCATGGGAAATATTTTGGTAATTTATGAGATAACGTAAATATAATTTACGAATATATATGATATTGAAAACGATATAAGATATATAGATATTAATGAATAAATGAGTTTATTTATTATTGATTATTTAAATATTATTTAATAAAATAGTTCATTGGTTGACAAGTGGTACCATATGATGTTGCCAAGTGTCAAGCCTATGATTAAATCTTATCAATTCATTTTGAATAAATAGTTGAGATTTAATGTATTAATATTAATTAAAGTATCATTTAAAAAGAAAATATCTTTTTTAAATATTAATATAATATTAAATATCTAAAATAATGATTATATATTTATATATTAAAGTAATATATAAATATCTAAATAATTATTATTTAATTATATTATTAAAATAATAATATAATATATGTATAAATATATATCTCTCTCTTATAATATATATATGTTAATTTGATTAATAGATAATATTATTACATTAATTTGATTAATGTTAATTAAATCCACCTATTATTGTTTAACACTTGGCATGATTTTATTCAATTAATGAAATAAAGTCATGTGTGTTTGATAAGTAAAGGTGGATGAGGAAATCAAATTGTATTTGGATTCAATTTGGAATTTAATAAAGAAAAGACTTAAAGGCTAAGTCTTTTAAATGATGCTACTTTTTTCCTTTCCCTTTACACTTTCTTGTGAGATTCTTTCTTGAATTTAAAATTTTATGTGCTTTGTTTTGAGCAAAAACCAAAGAAGCATAAGAAAGAAATAAAACAAATAGGAAGAAAAGAAAGAGATTGAAATGAATTTCATTTATCTTCCTTTCCTATTGACTAGTTAGGGTTTTTTAAGTGTAGAAAACTTTGTATTAGCTTGGTGAAGCTAATACTCATAGTTTAGAAATCCCATCACGAAATTGAAACCGTCTTTACCAATTCAACGTTTGGATATACTTAGAGGCAAGTTATAGAACCCACAAAATTTGATATAACCTAATTTATTAGATTTTCACATTAGAGATAAATCTTGACATATTAGTTTTCAAGAGAACTAATTGAGATTATGCACATACAAATAACCTAGAAACAGGCACCCCATGCAATCTGACAATTTTTTTAACATACAATTGTGCATACCTATCCATCAAATAAGTGATACACATAGAAAGAAAATGTGCCGATTTCGTCAACCTATCCACAATTACCGACATTGCGTTGTAACCCTTAGGAGTTCTTGGTAATCCTACCACAAAATTCATAGCTATACGTTCCCATTTCCACTGTAGCACCATCAACGGCCTTAACAAACCAGATGGTCTTTGATGTTCTGCTTTAACTTACTAACAAGTCAAACACTACTTTACAAATCGTGCAACATCAAGTTTCATCTTGGGCCACCAAAATCTAGTGTAAAGATCCCTATACATTTTTGTACTACCTTGATAAATAGTATACCGAGAGTTATGGGCTTCATTCAGAATTTTTCGCTATAGTTTATCATCCCTAGGTAAACAAAGTCTCTTTTTGAAATACAATACCCAATCCTCAGCTATTGCAAACCCTATTCTTCCACCTCCTGGAACTTCTTTCGATATCTTCTTCAAGTACTGATCCACTTTCTAAGCATATTTAATTCTTTAGATTAAGGTTGGTTGTACCGTCAAATGGGCCATGTATGAGTTATCAGTCTTTCTTACTACTTCAATTTGATTTCTATCAAGGTTTAACAAATCTGCCTTTGAGTGGTTATAAATGGGGCCAGCTGTCCCGAAGATTTCCAACTCAAGGCATCAGTCACTACACTTGTTTTTCCAGGATGATAATTAAATGTACAGTCATAATCCTTTACTAATTCAAACCATCTCCTTTGCCTCAAGTTCAACTTTTTCTGAGTAAACAAATATTTCAAGCTTTTATGGTTTGTAAAAATTCGGCATGTTTCCCTATACAAATAATGCCTTCAAACCTTTAAGACAAATACCATTGCTGCTAATTCTAAATCATGAGTAAGTTTTGCTCATGATCCTTAAGTTGTCTGGAAGCATAAGCCACTACCTTCTCATGTTGCATTAATACACAACCTAGACCTTTCCTCGAGGTATCACTATATATCACATATTTTCCACCGCTAGATGGAATTGTCAAAATTGGTGCTGTCATCAAATGGTTCTTAAGCTCTTGAAAACTTCTTTCACATTCCTCACTTCATACAAATTTTGTATCTTTCCGAGTTAGCTTTATCAAGGGTGAAGCTAACCTAGAAAAACCTTCCACAAATCTCTGATAATATCCAACTAAAGCCAAGAAACTCCTTACTTCTGTGACCATTGAGGGTCGCTCCCAATTAACTATTGTTTTAACTTTAGCCGAATCAACAGATATCCCATCTTTGTTCACCACATGCCCCAAAAACACCACTTGTTTTTGCCATAATTCATATTTCTTAAACTTAGCATACAACTTCTTTTCCTTAAGGATTTGAAGCACTATCCTCATATGTTCCTTATGGTTCTCATCACTCTTCGAATACACCAATATATCATCAATAAATACAGTCACAAATTGATCTAAATATAGTTGAAACACTCTATTCATTAAATCCATAAAGATAGCTAGAGCATTAGTTAACCCAAAAGGCATTACCAAAAATTCATAATGCCCATATCGAGTACGAAAAGCAGTCTTTGATACATCCTCATTCTTGACTTTAATCTGGTAATATCTTGACCTCAAATCAATTTTGAAAAATACACTCGCTCTCTGCAACTGGTCAAACAAATCATCAATCTGGGATAAAGGATACTTATTCTTTATTGTAGCTTGATTCAATTTCCTATAATCAATACACAGTCTTAGGGTGCCATCTTTCTTCTTAACAAACAACACCGGAGTACCCTAAAGTGAGATACTGGGCCGTACAAAACTCTTATCTAACAATTACTGCAATTGACTCTTTAATTCTTTTAACTCCACAGGCGCCATTCTATAAAGTGCTATAGAAATAGGCAATGTACCTGGTGCCAACTCAATACCAAATTCAATATTCTTTTCAAGAGGTAACCCAGTCAAATCTTTTGGAAACACATCTCAAAATTCTGAGGCTATAAGAATATCCTTCACACACATCTCAGTCTCATCCACCTTAACCACATAAGCTAAAAGACCTTCACACTCATTTCCTAATAACTTAGTAACCTTAATTGCACTTATCAATCCTTGACTCACCACTAATCGTCTCTACTCAAAACTAAATTCTGGTTGACCCAGAATGTTAAACACTACTTTCTTAGTAAAACAGTTTATTACTGCATGATAGGCGTGTAACGCTCGTAATTTTATAAATTTGTAACTATAGCATCTGCAGTATATAGAAAATTTAATCGAATAATATTATATTATTTGATTAATTGAAATTTCATGTAACTTATAATTTTTGGATAAATAATTGAAATTTAGACTCAAAATAGTGTTATTTATTTAAGTCCAAAATTAATGTTATAAAGTTGAGTTGTAAGTGAATTTTAGATTAAGGGAATAGTATTTGGATTAATTTTAGACTTAATTATAAAGATTCTGAATCATTAAAGGTTATTTTAGAATTTTTTAAAAAGATTAAAATGAAAATTTTTAAAAGTTTTAAACTATTTTTATAATATTAAAAAAATAGGGGGCCTAATTGATATTTTGTATCCCAACATATTCTCGTTTTGCCCATCTTCTTCCTATTCCAATAGCCATTCGGCTGTTTCATTTTAAAAGAAACAGAACCTTACTCTCTCTTTTCCTTCTCAAATTTTGGTTAAATTACTCCGAATTGGAGCATTTTTCTTTTAAATTTTAGTTATTGGTAAGTTTTATAACCCAATAAAAACTTGAATTTTGAAGTTTTATGATTAATTGAGAATTGAGTTACTATTTGTTCAAATAAATTATATTAAATTCTAAATAGAAAAGATTAAATTGAGTTGAATTGAAGTAGAAAATATAGTATTATATTGAATTTGTATTGATTGACGTGTTTGTGGGAAGAAATTGGTGTGTTTTGCTCTCGAATAAATAGTAATTTTGAAGGTTACTACAGCGTTTTTGAAGATTGCTATAGTAACTTCGATCTGAATAGTAACTATTTGCACAGTGATTTTAATCTGCATAGTAACCATTTTTTTTACAGTGAATTCGGTATTAACAATGCCTCAGCTACAATACCCCCAGTATAAATAGTATTTTGCTACAATAATTTCGGCATGAACAGTATTTACTACAGTATTTTAATCAAAACTATATTTGTTTACTTAGACGAAAATATATAGATTAAAGGTAGTCAGAAATATGAATTAGCCTAAGTTAGTAATAGAAATTCATTATTGAAAATCGGATAAAGGATTTAGTTAGTTAAACTTAGTGATAGGAGTAAAACTAAACAATTTTAGACACTAATTTCACAAATATCACATTTAAAATATTTATATTGATTTATTGAATAGTAGAAGACATGATTTATATATTTGTGGTATTATGTTAAGAGAATTTGGGAGAAAGATCAAGTTAGGTGGAAGGATCATTAATAGGAATAGTTACCTTCATGTTATTGTAAGTAAATCGTACATGTATTTTAATAGTTTTGAAACTGTACGATATTCGATGTTGTGTGAAAATGTGTATATTATTATTTAGTATGCTAACATGAATTTTATGAAATGATTTTTGAAAAATTATGAATTTAAATATTGTATGCCAATATCGCACTTATGAAATATTTATGAAATAATGTTGATGTGTAAATATTTATGAATGAAAATGATTTTATGACTCTAATCGTTAGTTAAATATTTATTCTGACTTGGCCGGTTCTCGTGACAAAGTGGGATTTATGAGCTATTTAGATTTATGTTTAATTCGCAAATGTGCGTTTCTGTTTAATGTGCAATGCACATTTCTGTTATAGTTGAAATGAAAATGTCCGCTTTAAGTAGAACACATGATCATGTTCTGAATCCTGATCACCGTAGGTACAGGTGACACTAATTTATTAGCCATTCTGAAAATATTTGAAATATAAATGAATTTTTGTGTTAATTAATAGTTTGAAAATTCATTGATCTGGTTGTACAAATATGATTGTTTTGACAAGAAAAGAAATATGAAAGGTTCGAAAATGTATTGATCTATTTGAGTATTTATGTTCTGTATCACATCGACATATGAAAAAATTTGCATGGTTTACTTATTGAGATTATATTTCACCTTTTATTGTAAAAATTTTATTTTTAAGAGAATAGTACGTAGACGTGACAAAGGACGCGTGCAAGATTAATTAAGTATAGATGAAAATCTTGGTTATATGTGTAATTAATAGAGTAATTATAAGTTTGAGAACTAATTATATAGATAACTCTTTGTACGTGTAAAGAATTTAGAAATTGTAGACATTTAAGAATTATGTAATTGTAATACTCTTTGTATAAAATGATGTAGCATTATGTAATAATGATTGATTGAATAAGTATAAAATGGGGTGTTACAAGGTGGCTAGCCAATCCATTCCTAAAATAACATCAAAATCACACATCCCTAAGGAAAATAAATCTACAATAAATTCCTGCCCTCCCATACTAATTTTATAGGCTTTGTAAACCCATTATATCATCACACTTTCATCCATAAGTGTGGCTACAGACATCACATACTTCAAAGATTCAGGAGGTTTATCAGAAAAACAACTAAATATATACGACATAAAGGAATGGGTAGTACTAGGATCAAACAATACTTTTTCTTCTTTATTAAAAAGAGTTAGTGTACCTATTGCCACTTCTTTCGACGCTTATGCATCCTACTTGGTAAGAGTATACACACGTCACGGTACCTGTAGTTTCTTGTTCTAGTTTTCTACTCCACTATCTCTGATATCCACCTGCCTATTCGGACAATCTTAAATTGTATGCCCTTGATTCAACAACCAAAGCAAGCTCTTGACACCCAATGGCAAATTTCAGGATGGAATTTCTTATAAGATTCACAGGGAGTATGAATCCTTTATGTTGCTTGCCTGTTACTGCCTATATCTCTAAAATTAACTCCTCTCGGAACAAGTTTACCTCCACTATCTCGCTGAAATGGAGGTCTTTGTGTTCTACCACTATTTTCCCCTTGCCTTACATCTTTTCTCTTCTTAATGAACTGTTCCCGAGCTTTTTGAGACTTCACCAAATCTCTTTAAGCAATAATTGCTCGGTCTACCAAATTTGTATACACGTTCAGTTTCAAGATAGACAACGTGTCTTGATTGCTGGATGCAACCCTTCAAGGAAACGCTTACATTTACTTTACTCATTTGCAACTAAGGTCGTAGCAAATCAAGACAAAGTTGTAAATTCCGCCTCGTATTCCATCACCGGTTTATCTCCTTGCACCAGTCTTAGGAAATCCGTCTCCGTATTATCTTTGACCCGTTGTGGAAAATACTTTTCCAAGAAAGCTTCCTCAAATAACTCCCACGTAATAGATCTCTTTTCCAATTGAGTTCTCAGTAGTCTAGCTTTGGACTTCTACTAGTGATCTGCTTCTCCTTGTAATACAAATAAAACAAACACTACTTTTGCTCCTCACTACAACCGAGAGCTGAAAATATTTTCTCCATTTGCTTAATCCATGTTTCTGCCACCATTGGATTTACGCTCACTAAATATCGGTGGATCCAACTTTTTAAATTGTTCCAAAGTTACTACCCTATTACTATGTTCTTCGCCATTAAGTTGGTTCCCACTCCTTTCACTTCTTAGGGCACCACTGCCTCAAGCAATACCCTCAACTAATTTATTTTGTTGTTCCATCATCCTTATCATCACGTTAATAATAGAAATCTCATCTTCAGTATCTCTTGCAGTTTCTTCCGCTCTATTAACATTCCAAGGGGCCCTTGAACTAAATGCATGAGCTTCTGATTTTTCTCTACGAGATATTCTCCTCTGTTGAAATAACTATATTAGAGATATATAAGTCATTAATATTTAAGGGATACAACAACACATTAGAATCTTCCTTATTAATCTACACTCCGTTAATGAATAGATATAACATAGTCCAACAATTTCTCAATGCAAAGTTATAGTGCAATAACATGTTACATATCATTATATCATAATATAACAAGATCATTCTTACATTAACTACAAAAATTTACAATCTTTTTAAAAGGGTTGCATAAATATACAACAAAAGAACAACCCACATAACTGAAGTCATAACTATAAAAAAAGATTAAAGTACATATAAAAATCCACTTATAAAACATCCTAGTAAAGTTAGGTCCAATACTCCACCAGTCATTCGAATCCCTCACTATCTTTGGTGGTTCAAAAGGGCTTTCTACCTTAGAGGAAAAATGTGCCAATGTTACCGATCTTCTCCTACTATTCTCACCCCTTAAGCTTCTATTCACCCTTCTTACCCAATTTTTTGAGATTTTAAAAACATTATTATACCTCATTATCCAATGTATACGTCGGACTACAAGTTTATTCTGATAAACTCCCTTGCCATAAACTCTTAAGCCCTTAAGTGCATTATTCTTAACTTCCTCAGAAACTCCTAGACCCTAGATCGGTGTCCGAAAATCACATGTTTCTTCTCCGGTACCCTCTATAATAACTGGCACTTACTCTCGCTCTATTCCTGTCTACCCAAAGTTTCCTCAAGTCTTTCACAAGAACACCTCTTAAAGCACATTGTTCTCTTCTATCAACACACGTTCATAGGTCATACTTAGTTCTAGCCATCTACATCCAAAATGAAACAAGGTTAGATCCCACAAAATATTTACAATTATACTCAATTAAACAATAATTGTCAAATATTTATTATTATATTACTATTACATATATATATATTATGTATATTTTTTTCCTACGCTTCCTAATCAACCTAAAGTCTACAGAATCCTAACCTAAGCTCTGATACTGCTAACTGTTGCACCCTTTTTACATACATTTAACCTCAAATATCATTATATCATATAATAAACAATGCATCACTTTTATTACACAAACTTTACATAGTTTAATTTATAAAAGTCCTTATTCATACAAGGCTATATACATTACTTAGCTAACCTACAATTATATATATCCAAAAACTTCAAATACGCCTAATACCTTTACTCGCGTACTTGGTCACCCTTTTATCCTATTTTTTGAAAAATAAAATTTTTACAATAAAGATTGAGATATAATCTTAATAAGCAAATCATAAATGTTTTTAATGTCCATGCAATACAGAATATAGAGGTTTAAACAATCAAAGTATTTTCAAACTTTTTCAAATCACATAGAATTTATTCATAATATGAACACATTCAAAACGGCTTAGTCAGTTAGTATCACTTGCACCCACGGTGACTCGGTTTTAGAACATAATTACGTATTCCGCATATAGCAGTCATTTTCGTACTCATATAATAGAAATGCGCACGATGCGTTAAACATAATTCTTACTAGCTTGCAAGCCTCGCATTTAACATGAAACCCAGTTAGATCAGAATAATATACTAATGACTAAGCCACGACATGCATTTTATTGAAATATTTCATATATCAACAACATTTCATAATTATTTTGTAAATGTGATATCAGTGTGAACATTTAAATTCACAAACATTTCACTAATCATTTCATAAAATCGCATTGGCGTACCAAACATTAAAATCACATTTTTCATCATTACATCGAATATCGCAAAGTTTCAATATATTAAATGCATGCATGATCTATTTACTTCCGTTCCCGTTCTCCTTGAGTGTGTTCCTATTCAATGGTATGTACCTAAAATCAAATTAAAACAATCCATTTTAGTTACGCGTTAATTCTTGCGGTCGCATTCCTATAATATCCACTTATCCAAACTCAACTCTTTATGAATTTCCTAAAATAGATTTATTACCATATTCACTCCATTCCATCATTTCATACATGCCTATACCTATACATATACAACTTAAAAAAAAAAAACACATATTTGGTAGAAAATTTCTAAATTTGTCAAATGTTACCATTTTCCGCCAATTCATTTTTCAACAACACCCACATTATCAAATTCCAAACACTCCTGATTATATCACACAAACTCGGCCTACCGAAAGTTGCCGAAATTCAATTCCAATTCACAATATACCATTTCAAATCCACAATTAACATCAATATATATATATATATATATATTACTACACCTCCATTCTTTTCTTCATCATTAAATTTTCCACCAATTAACACAATATCCATTTCTCATTTAAAATACTATATAAACATTAACAGAATATAAATTTCTAATTTCCTAACTATAAATTAACATCACTAATGTAGTTTTATCCATCTCTAATTTTCCTAATTACACATTAACATTAATAACATGAATTTTTGGCCATATCTAATTTCCTACTTCAATTTGCACTATTAATATGAATTTGTTCATATCAAATTTTCCTACTACAATTAGACCCGTGATCTAAACATGTTCTAATTTCCACCACACAACATAATAAATAAACTTCCACCAATTTTTCACCATTATAACCACATGATAATAAAACTCCTACCAATTTACACAATTGCTACAACTTGATAATAACAATATTTATTTTAAACACATATAAAGCATTATTCATATTTAACTCCCTAAATTACAACTTAAACTAATAATATAAATTCTAATAATATGCTTTCTAAAAATATTCTAAGTTTAGCAAATATAAAATCATAATATTTTATATCAATCAATATTTGAAAACTCACCAAGTGACTAAAATTTTTTCTCTTTTTCTTTCTTTTCCTTCCTTCCTCTTTTCTTCACTTCTCTAATTACCTTCTCTTCTCTCACGTAAATACCTTCTTTCAATTCAATTTTGAAATATTAAAAACTAACATTTTAACTCATCAACACATGGAGGGCTAGGATCCATTTAACCAATTCAATGCATCACATTTAGCCATCATGTATTTTACTAACTAACATCAAATATTAATTAATTTAATTAATAAAAACACATGAATGGCTTAAATTACTTCAATCAAATCCAATGACTCTCTTTTTTCCACCCAATTTTTATCAATTATTAATTAATTATAATAACTTAAACACATGGATGGTTAAGATTAATTTCACCAATCCAAAGGAACACAGTTAGCCACCTCATTTTCCACTAATATGGCTCATGTTTATCATTTTACAAAACAATGCTTAGAATTGTGCCAAGTGGATGGTTTAGATTAAAATAAATGGTTGGTTAGGATTGTGTAGAGAATTTTGGCAAAAACTTAATATTTTATTTATTTATTTTACTTTATTATATACATATATATAAACTTGGGCTTGAGCTTAAATAATTAGGCTTAGACATAATTAATTGGGCTTGCGCCTAACTACTTAGGTTTGGGCCTAATTAATTGGGTTTGGGTCTAACTAATTAAATTAGGTCCAATACATATATATATATGTTATATTCTTAGTCCACTTAATTTTATTTTAATCCATAATCTAAAATTTCAAAAATGACCTTGTTTGTAATAAAATTTTCACTTCTACCCTTTATGTCTACTACATATTTCAAACTTATAAAAGTACCTTTATACATTACCTTATATCATTGCTTAATAATTATGATTTCTACAAAGAAAATCATGGATGTTACACTAGTACTGCTCTCAAGAATGTGACATTTGAGGCAGGGGATGAACGGAACAGTGAGCTTGAGTATGCTCTGTTCCCATGAGCAGTGGAAGCGCAACGCACGAAAGGAACTCCGGGTGCGCAACCGCCGTAGGGGAGCCATGGCTATCTTTATAAACCTGCAGAATAAGCTCCCAATCGATCTTGACATGCACACATGTATGTTTCAGCTTAAAAAACCATGCCCTGTTCAAGTTCAAAACAAAGAAAAACTAACCTTTAGCCTTGCAATCCGAAATAGCAACTACCTTGCTTCCTTGAGTGTCCACACACGTTGGTGTTCATGATGTCGGTTCTGGCTTGGTTGGAATCTTTGAGCTTTGGTTTAAGCTTCACAAAGCTTACCAAGCTCTCTCTCTCTCTAGCCTTTCTCTTCCTCTCTCTTCTGATTCTTGTTCTGGTTCACAACCAAACACCACACCAAGGTTTGCTTCACCAAGCTACTCTTAGTTGAAGAAAAAGAAGTAGCTCCTGGTTTCTCAGAACACAAAAGATAGCATTCGTATGCTGTCAGTTCTTTTTCATACATACACACATCGGCTTAATACTTAAGCCTTTGTATTTTATATCAAATCCAATTTGATAACCAACTTTTCCACCGACTGCCACCTTGCATGAATCAACTGACTTGCATCTTCAAAATATTATAAAGAGATTAATACAAGAAGATGAGTCATGGTGCTTTAGGTCGGCAGTGTGCATTTTTTAACCAAATACATGCATCACATTAATACACATATATACATTAATACATTATTAATATAATATATATACATTAATCAAATTAATATATATATATATATATATGTATCAAAATGAGAGAGAGATAATTACATATATATATATATACACACATTACTTTAATATATATATATATATATATACATTTTTATATACACATATATAAATAAATATCTTACATATATATATCATTACTTTAATAATATATATATCAATAATATTATTTAGATATTTATTATTATATTAATATAATTAATAATTATATTTTTATGAATACTTTAATCATATTAAAATATAACAATAATATATTAATATTTTTGCATTCGCAAATCGTATTTATGATATCTCAAAATTAAACCGAAATATTTTTCATGTATCTATGTGCTAGCACGTCAAAGTTGAAAAATATATTGTTTATAATAAAGAATCAAATTGCTACCCGATTAATATCTATACAATATCATTAACTAATTAATGATTATTGCATAGTAGCAATAGCCATCATCATCAAGTAACCGACTATGTGTGTGACCCCTTGGGTTCACTAGGAGCTGGACATGGGTGGACATGAATTCTTTCGTATCTCTTTGGTATAACTCTTTGTAACCAAAGTTCCTAATGATCATGCAGAACCTCTAGCAAGATGCCACAACCCCCAGACACTAATGAATCCATATAGTCGTACATACGTGTAGTAAAATCCCTCTACTGTCGACTCCTGATCGAGTACGAGTCATGGAATCGTCAAACCCCTAACTCAATCATAGGAACAAGGTCTCGAATTATATACAGGAATCATGTATCCGAAAACACCTTTCTGGAAATACGTACTCTGGCCAGAGATTTCATTTTCCATGTATGACATCCCTGCCTAGGATCTCAAGCTCTAATATTTGACCCAGCAGATTTCGTCTTGGTCATCACCTATTCTCTTACACCTAAACATATTGCCAGCAAGCTTCTTTCACCTGGCATGGCTAGCATGGTGCGATATACACAAGTGAACGATGTGCCTCAATGTAGAGGGCAGCCGTGACACCTTAGGTCAAAGGACCAGTGGTACACTAGTATGGCTGTGTGACGTATCATTGACTGCGGATAATCATCCATGTGATTCGTCATGTTTGGTCACGTTCAGTAACATGTACTCCAATGTATTACTCATGTTTATGCTCTTATGACATGAGACTCATCACCCAACTATTAGCATCAAATACTAATCCTTGGTAGTATCAAACATAGCAGTCATGCAATGTCATAATCCTATATGACAATACCTCAACTGGGAACTGATTCGGATGTATTAACATTAGACTTTGTACTCATATCTACAACTCCTTGCAGATAGAGTCCTAACGTCATAATACATCACGGGATCTCATTCTGCATTTTATATATAATATCTATATATATATATATGCAACTGTATATGCAAAATGATATAAATGCCATTTTATTAATCATAAACTAATTTATAATAAATTACAAAGTTATTATACATAAGGATAATATCCCTAAATCGTATTACACAATTGGTTCTAGGGCATATCTTTAACAGGGGAATCCAAGGGCATGACGTATCGTCGTCCCCTTGGTTCCAAGTCAATAATTACTTTTAAACTCATAATCATTAGAGGTAAAGCAACTTAAAAAAATTCTCAAATCATATCAGATAACAATACCATAATTTTGCTTTAACAGTATGAAATACATAAATCATATATATATATATATATATGATCCTTCAATCTCAATATCTCTTTCTCAACTATCGTGGCCCAAACCACCACCTATAATCTCATAATATTTTAACATGTCATCGACACTGCCGAAACAATTCCACAACCATAAGGATCATAAGTTTTCATATAACCATAAACAAAGCAAATTTAGAAAATTTAATTGAGTTTTGTACTCGTGTAATTCAAACATGAATTTTTTAAATAATTTTCTAAAAAGTAATTGTCTACTCATGATCAACAAACATTCTTGGTATTCTTTCTCAAATAACACAACCTAAATCACAACTCATGGGTTCATAATAACAACAATATGCGCAACTCAAGATTTCTTTGAGTGATGTTGTAAAATGACTTTTATATTCGCACTTTAATTTAATGGAATAAATCCTTTATATACAATCAACATACAATATTAATATCCATTCTCAAATACCACAACCTCAAGTCGCAATTCATAAGCACATTACAACTCAACTCAATTCACAACATCTTCGATCAACCATTTCTGTAACCATGATAATTATAAATTCTACAAATTAATATCCAAGGTAACTTAGAGAAATTAAGTAAATTTCCAACATATTCATCGTCCAAATCACAACTCATACCTTCACAATGTTGCAACACATAATCGATATTTCTAAGAGCAATTTCCATAATCAACACAGTCACACATTTTTAAGACATTGCTTAATGCAATTTTAAGAATTTAATTAAATCTTTCATCACATATATTTTGTCATTAATTCAAGTAATTATATGGAATACATAACTACTCATTCATATATCATAAACTAAAGCATAATATGTAAATTGTAATATTTCAACATATCCTCATCATTATCATTATACCAAAATTGTAACAAAACGTGTAAATAAATATCAATGCCCCAATGGTCCTTTCCATAATTTAAACACTTTAATATCTTTATGAAATAACTATAAAACATGGCACTAAGGACTCCCAATCGTTTTACACAAACTAGTCTGATTTTTGTCGAGATTCAAACTCAATTCAATAATATATATATATATATATATCAATGCTCTTATCAATTCTAAGGGTTTGTTAAGACCAAGTAATGTAAGTTTGAAATTATTGTGAAACAAGATTAGTCCACTCACTTATGCACTTCAACAAAGTCATACCAAAATGCATCGCGGTGCTCCGATCGCCGATTTACAATAATGGCTTATATTAGGGACAAAAAAAAGGTATTCCAAAAATTTGAGTTTATATAAAAGTTTAGAAAGAATAAGAGTCTCATTAAAATTTTACTATAAGATAAATGAAATGTGACCAAGCAATTCACCCGTATTCATTTCTTTTTCTTTCTCTCACACAAAAGATTATTTTCTCCGTTTCTCTCTCTCAATTCTCGGTTAAATCACTTCAAATTTAGCCAATTGTCTTTTAAATTACTGTTGTCAAATAATTTCTCGTCCTCTCCTCTTCAATTTAGTACCAACTTTGGACTAGAAAAGGAAAAAAAGAGCAAACAAAAAATTTAGGTTTGAAGTCAAATTAGGGGATTCTTCAAAAACAAGGATTTCAAGCACATCTAAGGATTTTTCTTGAGTTTTAGTACGCATTCCACCCATCCTAAAGTTTTAGAATTCATTTTGGTGTAAAATTTGAAATGGGTTTGACTGTGCATGGGTTAAGTTTTTGATTTGTGATTTGTGTTAAATTGAGCATTGAAACTTGAATAAGTCTCTTTAATAGTTGTTATTGAAGTGTTGAAACTGAGTTCAAAAGTTTGAGTTAGTACGAAAATGGATTGGAGTCGAAATCAGTTGGAAGAGAAAGGAAATAATCTTGACAAGTTAGGACCTTTTAATAATTAATCTCATTTTATGGAAAATACATCCATTTTAAGGAAAAATCCATTAGGGATAAAATTGTTCTACATTAAAAGACCTTTCCAATGAGTACTTACGATATCAAATCGGAGCTCATTTGCCTTATCAAAGAGCCCCCATAACATTATGATTTTGTTAGGTTTTGTCATTAGAAATTTTAAAGTTTTAAGTATGTGTTTTTGACTCGAGAACAATGTTCCTGACTTGAAAATAATATTATTGACTCGAGAATAATGCTTTCGACTTGAGAACAATGCTCTTGATCGAAAGCAACGCTTTTGACCCAAGAGCAATACTCTTGACCTAAGAGCAACGCTTCTAACTAGAGAACAATGCTCCTGACCTGAGAGTAATACTTTCGACCCGAGAATAATGCTCTCAACTAAGAGCAATGCTTCTGACTTGAGAACAATGCTTCTAACTTGATAGTAATGTTTTTGACTTGAGAATAATGCTTTTGACATGAGAGCAATGTTTTTGACCTAAAAATAATACTCCTGACCTGAGAGTAATGCTTCTGACCTAAGGATAATGCTTTGACCTGAGAACAATGCATCTGACCCCAGCAGCATACTTCTAACCCTGATTCTGACCCGAATTGTATGTCAAACTTTAAGTGGTCATAACTTTGGATTCAAAAAGAGTTAGAGGACATATAAGATATCACCGAAAAGCTCTTTTCAACCTCTATAACATGATTAATAAGATTTACTCAATTAAGGTCATTTTTTATGTTAAAAAGTCAATACACAGTTCATAGGTATATATATGACTAATACTTATCATGTATACATGCATCAATTAAGGGTTTTTACAAGTGTGAATGGAATTGAATATTAATAATATTCAACATGTATTATTTAGGTACCGAGAATCCGGGAGAAGGATTTAGTAGGCGCGAGGATTAGTATTAGGAGTGGTTACCCTCCCATTATTGTAAGTAAATTTATACATACATAAATATTATATTGATATATGTGTGTTATACATATATGTATTGCTTGTATGTTAAACAAGCGATTTTATTGTAAAGTGAAACTTGAAGTGAATATGTTTTTATATCTTTATAAATGATTTTAAATTGATATTAGGAAGATTTGATTATTTGGTCTTATATTAAATTTTATTTTATATTATTTGAAATCATAGTTTGAAAATGATTTGTTTTATGCATGAATATTGATGATGAGGCCGGAAAGGCCAGATATTGCTATATGGCCAGTGGGCCTGTTTTTACTGTATATATAGGGAGGTAACATATGAACGGACCTATGAGAGGCTGCATAGGTGAGTAGAGCCGCAGTGGGGTTGGTTTAAGAGAGAAAAGCCATGGCAAACCTACTGTGTGTTGTGCACGTAGGTGCGGCTATAGATACCTTATGAAAAGTCCTAGCTACATGATAGAAATATCTTGAATTTGACGGTTATGACGAAGACAGTTGCTCGTGTTACCAAGCGACTATTCAGGGCCAACATCAATGAAACGGGTGATTTTTTTTTATGAATTCATATTTTACCTTAATAAAATAATTTTGTAAAGCGTGAGAAATGATTTTCTATTTTATAAGAATGCATTGCATATGGTCTTATGCATGAAAGACTCACTGATGATTTCAATGTTACCTCGGTCAAGGTAGCTGTCACGCCCCAACCTTGGGGTCCACCTGTGACAATTCCCACAGACCCTCCTGATTATAATCCATAAACCCAGAATGTATCACAAGAGCTTGTAAGGCTTCCTATGAACCATAAACACCTAAAAACAGTTTATAAATATACTTTCTGTCCATGGGAGTATTATCAAAGAATTGATCTCCATAATCAATTTATCTACAATAGGAATGATTTATATAAATATTAATTTATAAAATCATTACATATGGGTTGAACAAGATAATAAATTCATACATAGCATTCAGTTTACAATTTTCTCCTTAAAATTCAAATGAATCCAATAAAAAATAAATACATATCCAGTGGACTCCAATTATATTTGTGAGTCAAGTAAGAAAAACCTACTAAGAGTATCGTATGCTCTCTACTATAATCACAAGCCCAGCTAGGATTAACGCTTCTAACTTGAAAGCTGTAATTATAAGGAGTGAGTATACAACAATACTCAGTGAGTAAATACATATATACCGTTATACATACATAAACAACATTTCCATATACATATATTGAGATTTCATTAATATCATGCTTGAAGAAACATATATACATTTCATGTACAATAAATGCCTGTAAAACAATTATGGGTCTACAGTTAATTTAAAATATCTAAACCGGGCTAGCCATATATTTCGACCGTTACCTTGGCCAAGTCAATGTTGAGATCTATCAGTGAGCTTGTTATACATAAAATCATATGCAATGCATTCTGATAAAATAATTATTCATTTCTTTGCTTTTAAAACATGCACTTATAAAACATTACCTGTCTCACTGATGTTGGTCCCAAGTAGTCACTTGGTGATAAAGTGACTGTCCTTGTCATATCTGTTAATTCCAAGAAATTCCTATCAAGCTGCCAGGATTTTCAATAGGGTCTTTATAATAGCACATGTGTGCTCTGCACACAGTGGGCTTACCATGGCTTATCCTTCTTATATAGCCCCATCGCGGCTCTATTCACCTATACGGCCTCTCATAGTTCTGTCTATAGGCTACCTCCCTATATATACAGTAACTAACAGACAGGCCCAAAGGCCATATCACAATATCCGGCCTTGACGGCCTCATCACCAAAATATACATGCATTTAAACAATTCATTTTCAAATCAAAAGCATAACCATGTACATCAAATCCGGCCATTCTATTTTCAAACAACGTTCACCATCCAAATTCGGCCTCCTCAACCATTGCAAGTGTGTATATCAAATAAAATCATATTAGCAGACCATAATATACAAACATCCCAATATCAATGCAAAATATATGAAAAATATTCATTTCAATATTTCAAACACTTGTTTCATACACAAGCGTACATATAAATATTACATGCAATCTATTTACATAATTGTGTATGTATAAATTTACTCACAATAAGGGGAGGATAATCACTCCTACTATGTGTCCTCGTGTCCCCTCGACACTTTGCTCATATTTTTGGAACCTAGTATCACATATACATATCTTAAATAAATTTCACATCCCCAATTAATTATATTTATATGCAGAAAAATGGAATGTTCGTAAAGAACGTGGCTAAATGTTCTTAGTTGACACAAAACACATTCACGAGACTTAACTAACAGGCCATTTATCCGATTTCTAACGATGAAATCACATGGCCATCAACATTCCAAATTCCACATTTACGTTTAAAATAACTATGCCTATCCTTAATGACATGCAACATGTACACATCTTCATAAACTTCTATTTACTGCAGTTCTACACGAATCTATATTTTCGACAAATATAATTACAATTATTTCAATGATGAATCAACACATATTCAATGTCATATTCTTCCATTTATCACTCTAAAACACAAGTCTACGTTTCCTATGCATAATTCAATGAAATTCCCAAATTCATATTTCTGTCTAAAACGAATACAAGTTCCAAGAATTATTCAACACATATACCATCACCATACATCTTTAATTCATCTAAATTAACATAAATTCTAGATTTCCTATGCGAATGTAAGCGAAAATTCTAGATGAACAACAACCTCAACATTTCAACATCCACAAAATCATAAAAACCATGACTATAAGGGGTTAATAGGCTTACCGGTACTTCGTAGAAACTCTTAGAAACCTCGATTAGTCGTTTACTCAGAAAAGTCCCAATTTTGATTTGAAACTCATTTTTGCTCCTCGTTGTTTCTTACTTTTCTTAGCTCAAAATTAGTTCCAATACGAAGAGGAGGAGACAGGGAGTTATTTGGTGGCAAAAATTTAATAGAAAATGGAAGAATTAAAGAAAAATGGAAAGGGAGAGAGAGAGTTTTTTTTCTAAAGAGAGAGGGATAGGGTTTTTAAGTTTTTAGAGAGGGGAGAAGATAAGAAACAATTTGGGGGTGATGGGTATATATAGATAAAGGGTGAAAAGACAAAAATATCCTCAAAAACTTTGATTTTTTTTTTAAAAAAAAAACCCCATTTTTCTAGTAAACCGATCAACTGAATTGCTACAGTGTGTGAATAATGCCAAAAATAGTGCCACTATAGTGCTACAGTGCCCCAAAAACAACCATTCTAGCAATGAACTCGTTTCCCAATCCGATTGATTGTTTTCAATTTGTTTTTCTACAATAGATTGCTACAATAGCTCGTTTTTTACTGTTTAAAAATCTTATAATTTAGTCCCTGAAACTTTGCAGTTTGGTTCCTTTTTTCAGTTTTTCGAAAAATACAACCAAGTTCATATTAATTATTTTAATAAACCAACTTAAGTTCTCCTAAACCTCGATAATGTGTCAATTAAATTTTTGAATCATGCACGTGTCATAATGAATATTATTAAATGACCATTTTACCCATATGTCCGAAGAACAGTGTTTCACAGTAGCAATCGAGAAAGTATGGTCAGACTAATTTAGATTATTTGAAACTGTTTGTAGACCAAATAAATTGTTTATGATTATTTAATTTGGTGAAAATGTGTGTGTGTGTGTGTGTGTATATATATATATATATATATATTTATATATTTATATACTTATGAGTGACATGGAAATGAATCCCAATATCTAAAATTAAGAAATGCATGTGCATATATGTAAATATATGTGTATTATATTTACTCATTGAGTATAGCTATGTACTAATTCCTCACCATTACAGCTTTCAGGTTAGGTGCCCTAATACTCGCCGAACTAGTAGTAGCAATAGAGAACCTACGACGCTTTGGGTAGGTTTTCTTTCTTGACTCACATATATACTTTGAGTCCACTAGATATATGTATTTACTTGGAGATATTTTTATTTGAAAATTGTAAGATATTTGTAAACTAAATATTTATTGTTTTGTTCAACCCAAATGGAAAATAATTTCTATAATGTTGTTTTATTAATTTTTTTTTTGATGAATTGAGCATGAATGATCAATTCTTTGATGATGATTTTATGGATGAAAACTATTATTTTATAAACTATTTTCAGGTTTTGGTAGTTTGACAAGAAAGCCTTACAAGCTCTTTTGATATATTATGAGTATAGAAGGTGTATCATGAGGGTTTGTGGCGATTGTCACGGGTGGACCCAAGTTTAGGGCGTGACAATTTTAAGCGCATTTTTATGTAACAGCCTAGCCCTCTGAGGTAGCTACACCCTGAGCTTGCCCAAGCTACCAATACCGCCACAGCCTAGTAGACCTCACGGCCCATTGAGTAGGAATTTATCCTCTGCCCACTAGGGTCACCACACCTTAAGTTTACCCTGAGTACCGAGTGTTTATTCCTTTCTATAAGGGAAGTTCGCCTCCCCCACGACTCGAACCTGAGACCTCTACTTTAAGAAGAATTCTCATTGAGTGTGAGTACCAATTCTCTTATACTTTGTAGGAACAAATACTCAATAGCTGGGGCAAACACAGGGTGTGGTGACTCTAGTGGGCTGAGGACAAATTCCTGCTTAATGGGCCGTGAGGTCTACTGGGCTGTAGCGGTACTGGTGGCTAGGACAAGCCTGAGGTGTGGCAACCTTAGAGAGTCAGGCTATTACAAAAAAATTTTGGGAGTGGTGACCCTCCCTTATCTGTGAGTGGATTTATACATACATATGTAATAAATAAATTGCATGTGATACTTATACATATAATTGTATGATATACATGTGTTTGAAATGTTTAAATGAAGTTTTAATGAATGTTTTTCATGCAGTTTATATTGATATTAGGACATTTGTACAATTTGGTCTGCTAATGTAATTTTAATTGATATACATGCTTGTAATGGCCAAGAAGGTCGAATGTGAATTATATGCTTTGGCAAACAACATTTGAAAGTGTTAAGGCTAGAATGGTTTGGTTTTGGTTTTATTTGGATTAAACGTTGATTTAGAAATGAAATGTTTTAAATGCATATATGACGGCGATGTAAGGCCGTTAGGTCGAATGTTATTGTATGGCCAGTGGGCCAGGATATTTATTGATATAGAAGGCTGTAACAAATGAACGGACCTATGAGAGGTCACAAAGGTTACAGGTGCCACAGTGGGGCTGTATAAGGGAGGTTAAGCCATGGTAAGCCCACTGCGAGTCAATGTGCATATATGCAATTATATAGAGACCCTATGAAAAGTCCTGTCCACTTAATAGGGATCTCATGGACTTGATGGATATGACGAGGACAGTCATTTTATTGCCAAGTAACTACTTGGGCCAGCATCAGTGAGATGGGTCTGTTTTATAACCCCATGTTTTAAATGAAATAAATGATTTATACACAATGCACAAATTATGTTTTCAATTTATAAAGAATACATTGTACATGATTTTATGTATAGCGGGCTCACCAATGGATTTCGTTGTTACCTTGGCTAAGATAACTGTCGGGATAGTATGACCAACCTGTATTGTATGTTTAAACTTAATTGCAAACCATTTTAATTGTTTTATAGACATGGTTGTATATGAGTTGTAAATATATATATATATATATATATATGTATGTTTGAGCATATTAATAAATGAAATCCCAATACCATGATGAAGACATGTGTGTACATGTATGTATATCTATGTATGTATGCGTCTACTCACTGAGTATAGTTGTATACTCACCCCTCACCATTTCAGCTTTCAGGCTAAGAGCTTTAGTGCTTGCTAGACTAGTAGTAGAAGTAGAGTGCACTCGACGCACTTGGTAGGTTATTCCTTCCTTGACTCACTTATGCTATTTGAGTCCACTGGATTTGTAAAACTTATGGAATTATATTATTTTGAATAAATGTATTTCCTGGGACATTGTTTTATTTTGAATTCCGAGAAGGAAATGTAACTAGTTGATTTATTCAAATATAAATATTTTATTCAACCCCTATGTAATGTTTAAAATTGATAAATTTTATTAGTTATGCCTATTGTGGATGAATTGATCACGGAGACCAATTTTTTGATATTGAGATCCAGTGGATGAGAAATTATATTTAAAATTGTTTTCAGGTTGTGAGCATTGATTTGACAGCCTTACAGGTTCTTGTGGTACATTCTGGATATAGAGTGTGTATCACGAGGGTCTGTGGCGATTGCCATAAGTGGACCCTAGGGTCGGGGCGTGACACTTCTAGTAAAGTTAACTGAAATATAGAAGCTTACTTACCATAAAAGAGAAATGTAGAACACTCTCAAGAAAGGGTGCTAAAAGCGTGAAAATATCTAAAAGAACTATTTTCTTGTAAAAATTAACGTTTTTATTTATCTTTAGCTTCGTACTTAACCCACTCATATTATGGTGAAATTTTGTAAATGAAGAAATAGAGAGATACTTTCGGTGAAAAAACACACTCTCTTTTTCCTTACTGGAATTTGACGAGAAAAAGAAGAAAGAGAAAGAAAGGAAGATAGAGATTTTATTATAATTATATAAATTTGATTTGATAACTCTGTAAAATTTACAGAAAAGAAGCAAAATAAAGGTTCATAAAAAATGAAAATTTTACAAAAATTGTGATAAGAAATGGGATAAAAATAAATAAATAAATATGTGAAATTTAATTATTATAGATTGTTGCAATTATTAATATTTATTTATTTGTCGATTTATGGATGTTAAGCTATAATTGTCACTGCATGAAAAAAAAATGCAAACTTAATTTCTAATAAAAAATATTGAAATTGTACTTAACTTTCGAGTTTTGGTTTAAATTTGCATTTTCTTTTTAATAGTCTAATGAGGTAGAAATTTAATTTTTTTGAGATAAGATCTCTTAACATAGCTTAACCACGAGTTCATGAAATAATACTTATATCCACACTGAGTTCACAATTCAAGTTTCAAAAATAGTGACTTAGATCCACCACTTTTTGTATATTATCTTATGATTGAAGTGCCATACATTCATTACCTTATCACTACATTAGAGTGCCATTATGTAATGGATTTAGGTCTATTTTTGTGCAACAAGAAGATTCAAACAACAATGGGTGATGATTTTATCAAAGTAAAATAAATAAGATTTAAAAGTTGTTTCCTTCACATATTTAATTTAGCTGAGTTTTCAAAATTGATAAGAATATATTGTAAGGTAAATGGCTCGAGTCGTGCTCAAAGCTCAATGAGTAGTGGCTCAAACTAATGACGAAGTTATAGATTTAAGCTTAATTCAGTCTCATATGTGCTTACCAAGGGATAACAAGCACCCTATGGTGAGGTGAAGGCCGAGACTTCCTAGAGTCAGATGAAAGGCTTTAAATTTGATTATTATGAAGAAGTTAAATAAAAGGTCTTAGATTTAATTATTACGAAGAGGTAAGATGAAAGGCCTCGGGTATGATTGGTAATTCCAAAACTCCTTCTACGCAGGTCTTAGGCACATCTGATAAAGGTCTCAGATACATATAAAAATTGAATTCATTTTAGGCAAATATAAAATCTCAAGTAAAGACTTTCAAGACCTCTCAATAATTATGGGAGATTTGTTTCTTTCTTATATTCTTTCGGATTCTTCCATAATAAAGATCCTTAGCCTATAAAGGTATTCAAAAATAATGATTCTATGCCTAAAAGATACATTCTGCAAGAAGGGCTCAAAACCCATAAAATTCAAAAGACCAATGTTTATCAAATGGAATCTCCATGATCTCTGCACGGCAAGATATTTGTTTCCAAATTCCATAGAATTCTACTAAAATTGAGACACATGAACATCTATAAAATGAGGCTAAGCACAAACAGGTACGCATCATGAAACTCTAGTGTTGAGAGTATATACTTTCCTTCTCCTTATAAAGAAAAACCTTGACTTAAGTATCGAAGGATTTTTGCCGGACCACCAGCTTTTTATCCCCTTAGCTTTTAATTGTGATTGCAGAATAAGTAGGTAGTTAATCAAAAGGAAGGAGATCGTTGCTGGTGCACAAGATCCGAAGAAGGATTTTTGCTACATCAACATATATATATATATATATATATATAGGATTCCATTAACTTAAATTTTCTTACTTAAATTGAGACATCAATTTTAAGTTATTGATTCATAAAATTCAAGGACAAATATAAATGTTGAGTTTATAATATTAAATATTATTTGTTGACTTTATATTTCAACTATTAAATTTGTATGGATCAATAACTTAAAATTAATATCACGAATTTAAGTTTAAAAAAATCTTATCTTATTTTCTTAATTTATATATTTTTAATTTAAATTGAGTCATCAATATTAAATATTTGGTCATTGGATTAAGCTAGGGTGGGCATGTCATTTGAATTAAACCATTAGACAATCTAGAATGTTTTGAAGTTTGTGACAAAATTTCACTATTTCTATTGCTTAATAGTAATAGTAACAATAATAATAACAAATGAGTGACTCTTTTTACATTTTAAAATATAATCTGCACATCTTTTTACTCAGTATATCCACCTAAAAAATTTACAATTATATTTTTACTCTATACATTTTTAAATATCTAAATAACCCTTTCTTACATCTCTTCTGTCATCGTCGTCATCATCATCACCGTATCTTACTTTTATTTTGTGCATCCATTTTTATATTCATTACCCCAAATATTTTTTGTCTTTTAAAAAGCTGCAAAATGATTGTGTAAAGTGAGCATAGGAAAGGTCATCACTAAACCTTTCTGCGTTTATGTGTAGGTCCCCTTGAAACTTCAAATCGACATTTTCGATCAGGCGAGGGATTTAATGGTGACTGTTTGGAAGCTAGTGATGATATCACATTAATAATTAAAATATGAAATTGATGCTGTCATAATATGTAATTGTGTGTTTTCGATGATGACTAAATTTATTACAATGTCAAATTACTTTGTGATGAAAGTATGAATTAAAGTCTTGTTTAAAATCAAGAAATTTATGTATGAATATGCTTGTAATCAATCCTTAACAAATCTTTATCAAAAGTGCCTTTAAAGCTTAACAAGATCAATATATGAAAATAAAGGATCGATGCATCTAATGAATGGATCGATACCATTGGATAATAGATCGATACATTTGAAACAGATCGATATAAGGAAGTAAAGAGATCGATATATGCTAAAGTAGAAGCCTCAGATGAAATCCTTAAGTCAAACAGATTAATATTCGAAGGAAAGAGATCAATACTCATCAATTCCAAAGAGTTGCAAAATAATTACAGAGCAAACCAAATCGATACCTAAGTTTAAGGAGATCAATACATAGCAATTCCAAAGAGTTATAAAATAATGACCGAGTACACCGGATTGATACCTGAGTTGAAGAAGATCGATACGTTTCAATTCTAGAGAGTTAAAATTTAATTACAAAGTGAATTAGGTCAATAGGTAAAGGAAAACAGATCGATACTCAGGACTCAGATTCAACATTTGATTAAACGGATCGATACATTGCAAAAAGGGATCAATACCTCCTGATGATTGAAAGCTTAAAGGTAACTTCTATAGCATTTATGGAGTACATTAAATGTACCAAATCAAACCGTTGGACTTATGGGCCTTCACAAAGAGAATGAATATAAGTAGAAGACCAAAAAGATAAAGAGAATTAACAGAGCTTATTGTGAACAATTGTAAAACGATCTCACGAGAATAATGTGTTTCTCTCTCTACTATAAAATTTTTATTTTCTTCTTGTGAGAGAAATTTTCTTTGTATGAGTATACTGATACATTTGCTTTATTGTGAGAGCTTAAAAACGACATTATCATTCTGAAATTGTATTAGGTTACTTCACCTGGGACAAAATAAGTGTACGGTTGCCCTTCAACTCAAAAGAAGTTGTAGTGAGTTTCACTTGACCCAAAAAATAAGGAGATAGTTGAACCTCAATGGTGATTCATAACCAAGAGAGTGGACGTAGGTCAAGTATTGCTGAACCACTATAAACTCTTTGTTTGTTTTTTCTCTCTCTACTGTTATTTGTTGTACTGCATTGCATTCATTTTAATATTTTAATTTTCTAAAATCCCAATTCTCCCCCCTCTTAGGTATTGCCAACTGAGCCAACAAGTGGTATCAAAGTCTAACTTAGTGAAATACGATTCACAACCTTGAGAAATAGATCAAATGGCATCTAGCAGCAACCTGGTACAAGTAGTTGAGAGACAATCCATAAATAGGCCACCATTCTTCAATGGAACTGATTATGCCTACTGAAAAAAGAGGATGCAAATCTTCTTGATAACTCTAGATTTTGAAATCCTAAACATTATAGAAAATGGGTACTTTCCACCCACAACAGAGGATGTATTAACTAGAGGAAGAAAATTAATTCCAAAGAGAGAATGGACACTTGAAGAAAGAAATAAATTCACTCTAAATAGTAAAGCCATTCACATACTTTATTGTGCCCTAGATAGAGCTGAATTTAATAGAATTTTAGGATATAAAATCGCTAAGTCAATTTGGGACATACTTGAGGTCACACATAAAAGCACTAGTAGAGTTAAAGATTCAAAAATTAACATGTTAGTTCATGACTATGAATTGTTTAAAATGAAATCGTATGAAAACATTAAGTATATGTTTACTCGATTTACTGATATTACTAATGAGCTTAAAGCTCTTGGTAGATCTTATTTTAATATAGATGTTGTCATCAAAATCTTAAGGAGTCTATCTAGAAGCTGAGAAGCTAAGGTGACAACGATTAGAGAAGCAAAAGACTCAAGGACATTGCCACTTGAGGAGCTTCTTGGATCACTCATGACTTATGAGTTGGAAGGCAGACGAAATAATGATGAAGACAGAGAAAAGGGAAACAAAAACGTTGCTTTAAAGATTGCTAAAAAGGAAGAAGAAGGCAATGAAAGCAAAGAAGAATCCGAGGAGGACGAATTTCTTCTCATAGCCAAGAAACTGAAAAAATACTTTAACAAAGATAGGCCGAAGGGAAGAAATTGGAGAAGAAGAGACTTCTAAAAAAATGAAAAGTTTAAAAAGAACAATGAAAAGGAGAAGGAAAAGGAAAAGGAAAAGGAACAAGAAATCATTTGCTACAAGTGCATGAAACCAAGGCATACAAGACTCGAATGTCCACTAAGGAATAATACGAAGGACAAGAAAAAGAAAAAGGCAATGAAGATGACATGGGATGACTCATCAAATGAAGAGAACACTTCATCATCAGAAAATGAGCGAGCCAACTTCTACCTCATGGGAAAACAAGAGGATAAGGTAATTTACTTTGACCAAAATCCTTCATACTATGGCACATGCACAATTAGTGACAATGATGACTTACTAGGAGATGATTTGTGTGCATTGTATGAAGAACTTATAGATGATTTTCAGAAACTATATGTGAAGCATAAAGAAGTAAAGAAAATGAATTCCTTAATGCTAAAAGAAAATGATTCATTAAAATTAAAAGTTAATGAACTTAAACTTAAAAATGAATCTAGCATGTCTAAAGAACATATAACATTAACAAGTGAAAATAAGATCATGAAAGATGAAATAACTTCTCTTAAAGAAATGTTAGCAAAATTCACACAAGGAAAAGAAACTTTAGATAAACTCTTAGGTAGTCAAAGATCAGTGTTTGATAAAGCCAAACTTGGATACAAGCAAAGAAAGAAACAAAAAGCCTGTGTAAACTACTTTGTGAAATCCACACAACAAGTAACATCATCTATTACTTTTCATTATTGCAACAGGAAATGTCATTATAGCAACACATGTCTACATAAGAAGAATAAGTATTATGGACCTAAAATGATGTGGGTACCTAAGGGAACAAAGCTAAAGGAAACCATGCATTCTAAGATGGCCAAGACTTTCAAGGGTAGAACTAATGCTTATGGACCCAAAGTCACTTGGATACCAAAATAAACTTGTCTATTTTGTAGGTATCGCATGTGAAGTGTAACAAGTACAAAAAGAAGTGGTTCCTTGATAGTGGTTGCTCAAGATACATGACGGGAAAAAAGAGGCTATTTCTCCATCTAAAGAAAGAAGAACTAAAAGATGTAATCTTTGGAGATAATAGCCGAGGTAAGGTGAAAGGTATTGATACCATTAATATTAATTCAATTTCAATTAAAGATGTTTTGTATGTTGAAAGTCTAAAGTATAACGTGCTTAGTATTAGTCAATTGTGTGATTATGGGTATAAAATCGTGTTTCATAAAAATGGTTGTGAAGTATTAGATGAGTATACAAATAAGTTATTCTATGCATCTAAGAACAATGATATATATATCAGAGAACTAGAAAACTTGGATGAAATGAATAACATTTGCTTGCAAGTTCTTTGTGATGATTCTTGGATGTGGCATAGAAGATTAGGATATTGTAGTATGGATCTTTTGCGAAAATTAGCTAAACAAGGCTTGTTAGGAGATCCCCCTAATCTAAAATTCACAAAAGACAAAATATGTAGTCCTTGTCAAACAGAAAAACAAGTTAAGACATTCTTCAAACCCAAAAACTTAGTTTCCACAAGGAGACCTTTAAAACTTTTACATATGGATCTTTTTGAACCAAATAGAGTTGCGTTCTTAGAAGGAAAACTTTATGCATATGTAATAGTTGATGATTACTTTAGATTTACTTGGGTATTTTTCTTAAATAGCAAGAGCAACTGCCATGCCCCGGCCCCGGGGATCCCCTTGTGACAATTGGCACAGACACTCCTGATATATCCTCTATGCCTAGAATGTATCATAAGAGCCTGTAAGGCTTACCTGTGAATCTTAAAATCCAAAAATAAAACAATTTATATACCAAACTCCCACCCATGGGATTATCAACAACAAGGAATTGATCTTCGTGATCAATTCATTCATAACATATTTGATTTATATATTTATCATGCTAAAAACTCATTTAAATATGAGTTGAACAAAATAATAAATTCTTACACAAATATTTAGTTAAAATACAACACTTTACATATATCCTAGAAATTTTCATATCCAGTGGACTCGAATTACAAATGAGAGTCAAGAAAGAAAAATCTACCAAGAGCGTCTCGAGTTTCTTATTGCTACCACTAACCCAGCGAGATCTAACGCGCTTAACCTGAAAACTGTAATTCTGAGGAGTGAGTATACAACAATACTCAGTGAGTAAATATATACATATATAGATATACACACATGCACACATATTTCCAAGTACAGATATTGGGATTTTCAACATTTTTCATGCTCAATATATATACATATATATATATATATATATATATATATTCATATTCATGAACAACAATTAACTGTAAAACATATTATTGGTTTGCATTTCATTTTGAACATCTAAAACGTCAAATTTCGGTATTCATCGAATACTAAAATCCACATGCAATCTAATAGCAATTCATATATTAGTTCATCAATTATTCACAATAAACTTATATTATCACATGTATAATTGTTACAATACTTAATCTAATACCAATTTAACATTATTAACAATTTCTATGCATAAATCAATGAAATCCTCAAATTCATATTTCCATCTAAAACGAATACACATTCTAAGTAATATTCAATGCATATACCATCACTATACATCTCCAATTCATCCAAATTAACGTAAATTCTAAGTTCCCTACGCGAATATAAACAGAAATTCTGGATGAACAATAACCTCAATATATCAACATTCATAAAATCATAAAATCATGACTATAATGGGTTAATAGGTTTACCGGTACTCCGTAGAAACTCTTAGGAACCTCGATTAGTCCTTTAAATACAAAAGCCCTAAATTTCCCTCGAAAACCAAATTCTTACCTCGTCGTTTCTTGTTTTTCTTAGCCCAAAAGTAATATCAATGTGAAGAGAATACGATGAGGATTTATTTGGTGGTGGAAATTTCGAGTTTAATAGGAAAAAAATGAAAAATCGAAAAGAGAAGCAAGAGATGTTATTTTAGAGAGAGAAAATGAATTTGGGGGTTTTTTAGAGAGAGAATGGTGAAACACAAATGAGAGACTTGGTATATATAGATATGAGAGTGAAATGACCAAAATACCCTAAAAAACCTTAAAAACTCCTCAAAAAAAACTTGTTTTTCTGGCAAACCGGTCAACCTTTTTTTAAAACGGTTGACTGGATTGCTACACTAATAATGAACAGTAGCATAAATAGTGCTGCTATAGTACTATAGTGACTATTTTTTTACTGTTTGAAAATCTTGCAATTTGAACCCTAAAAACCCTTTCAATTTAGTCCCTTTTTAGATTTTAAAAAATACGTATAAATCCATGTTGATTATCTCATTACGCCAACTTAAGTTCTCCTAAACCTCAATAATATATCAATTAAAATTATGAATTATGTACATGTCGTAATAAATATCATTAAATAACCATTTTATCCCTATGTCCGAAGAATTGGGTTTCACAGCAACACATTTGAAATATTTGATAATTTTCAAAGAAAATTCAAAACGAAATAGGTTATAAAATTGTAAAGATTATGAGTGATCAAGATGAGGAGTTTATAAACAAAAACTTTGAAAATGTGTGTAATGAGAATGGATATTCTCATAACTTTTCTGCATCTAGAACCCCGTAACAAAATGGACTTGCCGAAAGAAAGAATAGAACCTTACAAAAAATTGGTAAAATAATGCTAAGTGAATATAACCTACCAGAATACTTTTAGGCTGAGCCTATAAACACTGCATGTAATATAACAAATAGGGTTCTAATTAGAAAAATATTAAACAAAACTCCATATGAGCTAATCTTTCAAAGAAAACCCAATATTAAATACTTTAGAGTATTTTGATGCAATTGTTATATTCTTAATACTAAAGACAATCTTGAAAAATTTAAACCAAAATTTGATTTAGGAATATTTTTAGGATATTCCTCAAAAAGTAAAGTCTATAGAGTTTTCAATAAGAGAACTCAAGTCGTGGAAGAAAGTATGCAAATAACGTATGATAAATTTGATCCCGACTTGGCTAAATTAATTGCAAAAGAAAACGAAAAGGAATTGAAAGTCGTTGAAAACTTAGAAAACTTGAACTTAAATGATACCTTTTTAAAAAAAATAATTAAATTGTAGAAAAGGAGGAAGCCACTAAAGAACTTCTTAAAGTATGAAATATGTATCTAATCATCCAAAAGAATTAATAATAGGAGATTCCTCATAAAGGGGTAAGTACAAGTGAGATGGATGAAAATCTAGATGAAATTCAAAGCTTAGTATTTGTCTCTCAAATTGAGCCAAAACAAGTTGAAGAAGCCCTAGAGGATGAAAATTGGTTAATGGCCATGCAAGAAGAATTAAATCAAATACAAAGAAATGAAGCTTGGACAATAGCACCTAGATCTAATGATTATCCAACTATAGGTACATAATAAGTGTTTAGAAACAAACTCGATGAGAATGGGAATATCTCTCGAAATAAGGCTAGATTAGTGGCATAAGGATATAATCAAGAAAAAGGAATAAACTATGATGAAACATATATATGCTCCCGTAACGAGATTAGAAGCCATTAAAGTGCTCTTAGCTTTTGCATGTTATAAAAACTTTAAACTTTATCAAATGGAAGTCAAAAGTGCATTTTTAAATGATTTTATAAATAAAGAAGTTTATATAGAACAACATCCCGACTCTAAGAACTATAAATTTCCAAATCATGTCTATAAACTCACTAAGGCACTTTATGGTTTAAAACAATTATCTAGAGTTTAGTACGAAAAACTTAGTGAATTTTTGCTAGAACATAACTTTGTGAGGGGGAGTATTAATACTAAGCTTTTTATTAAAATTAAATATGATGATATTTTATTAGTTCAAATTTATGTTGATAATATCATCTTTGAAAGCACAATTAAGTCTTTGTGTAATGAATTTTCAAATCTTATGGAAAGTGAATTTGAAATGAGCATGATAAGATAACTAAATTTTTTTTTTAGAACTTCAAATTAAACAAACAAATGATGGAATTTATATCTCCCAATCAAAATACATCAAAGAATTATTGAGAAAATTTGACATGATAGAGGGCAAATTCATTCAAACTTCTATAAGCACTTTTACTTCATTAGATAATGATGAAATAGGAAAGAATGTATATCAAAAGCTATATAGAGTCATGATAGGATCACTACTTTATTTGACTGCCTCTAGACCTAACATTCTATATGGAGTGTGTGTATGTGCTAGATTTCAATTCAATCTCAAAGAATCACACCTTGTTGTTGTAAAACGAATTTTTAGGTATTTAAAAGCCACACCTAACTTAAGATTATTTTATCCAAAGGATGGTGAGTTTAGCTTGAAAAGCTATTCGGAAGACAACTATTGAAACACCCCATATCCAGAGATGCTACCGACAGGTAACGGACTCCACCGTCACCCTAAGCCTCATTCTCTCTATATGTATGAATGTGTACATTTGGTTTTTAATTCAACAAACATTGTTAAATCATAAATGCATAAGTCACTTAATGAAGTAAATCGGATAATAATATACAGGAACTTTTCAATGTATTACAAAAATTCATACAATGAAATTAATGATGCAAATGATATATATATTTTTTAACAATATGCTAAAACCTGAACCATACATGACTCTCGGATGCATGACGGACTCATGTGCCCTAATGATTGTAGTACGCACTCCTTGTCTTCTATCTGTGTCTCGTCTGTACTGAATCCTTCCTCTTTCTTTCTAACAACCTGACAATCTTACAACACTATAATCAACAAAATTTCTTCTATGCCTAACGACTTGTGTACAGCTCCTTTCTTCCTTCATAAATATTATTCTCTGGAAAATAAAATTTTATAATAAAGAGTGAGATAAAATCTCAGTAAGTAAACGATGCAAGTTTTTCATATGTCGATGTGATACAGAACATAAATACTTATATAGATCAATACATTTTCAAACCTTTCATATTTCTTT
>JAXCLQ010003239.1:10485-20817 GCA_035584115.1 Cedrela odorata
GAGACGTTTTTTGGGTTGAGAGGAGAGCTAGGCGCAACGCAGTTCTGGGTACAAGAGCCATTTGTTTTTCTTTACTCTTTGTTGTTCTTTTTGTGCATGCAGGTAACGATTTAAGTCTTCTGAGGGAGAAAGTGCTTTGTTTCCATTTGCATTATATATACAGGGCCCGTTACGTATGGTCGAAATAAAACTAAAAAGCTCCATACAAGATAGAATTCTCCAGGCTAGAAAGTGCAATCTATTATTTTTAGCAGGTTTTTTGCAAGCAATTGAGTGCAGAAAAACAAAGACAACAATGGCCAGAACATCGTTTCCTTGTCATAATAAGCATATAAGCGCAGGAGCTCAAAAAGTAATGCTAATCTCAGAAAAACAAAAGAGTAAGAACAACATTACAGGGGTACAAATGCAATTCTACATACTTTTTTTCCAGGACAACTGTTACTCTTTAAGAAGGGGGCAAAAAGAAAACAAAAACAGCAAACAAGGAAGCAATTATCTTAAGCCCTCGCGGCAAATATTTGATCGTCTCAGCAAAACTTGAAGCCTGGAAAGTTTTTGAGTCGGAAGTCACTTGGCAAACCAAGAGACAAAGAATCAACAAAAAAGAAAAGAAAAAGAAAAGCTAAATATATCTCAGAACTAACGGGGTGATGATGTTCCAAACATAGACAAAAGAATCAATGAAAAAATGATGCACTGCAAGTTCAACAGCTCCTTCCCGCCAAGATTTTTTAGTAGTAAAAAAAAGGCTACATTTACCTTAAGCCTAGCCACAAATATTGAACATCCTTTAGTGTTTTTTTTTTTTTTTTTTTGTTGTAGGAGAGCTACAATCACATTTTCTTCTTGACTTCGACCCAACACAATTTTAAAACATAACTGCATCTTCTATTTTACCAGAAGATAAGCAAAACAGAGAAAAAAGGAAAAAAGGAATTTTGCGGCTTGGGAAGAGTAGGAAGAAAAAAAGGAGAATCAAGCTGTCCACCCGGGAACAAAATCAGGAAGCTTCCTCGCGGATTCTGTGACAGCAATTTCAGGACCTTCATACCATAGCATGCGCTACAGATTTATAGGGCACTTGGCAGTGTGAGAAATTATTGTAGATCCAATTCACTGGTTGGCGGGGGTAACGTGAAGAAGCCTTCTCCGACAGCAACCCAAATAAAGTTAACCAAGAAAATACATTCTTCTTGCACCGTCTTTATGCATAGTACATGTACAAGCTGTTTGCCGCAGCACAAGCAATTGAGTTTTCAGATGGGTGCCATGCTAGGTGCAGCAATTTTGTAGTGAAATCAAAAGAATTTCCATTTGAATCAATTCCGGGGGCATCTGCTCCTGTTACAGATTCCCCAATGCAGAAAACAGTTATTATTATTTTTTTTTATAACAAAGCACATGATTAGGAAAACAAGTTTAAATTATTCGGTACACAAAGAAACTATCAGAAGTTAACGTCAAGAAAGCAAAGAGTATTTACCTCGTCTGACAACACGTGTTATACTGCTAAGGGATCTGGAAGGCCTTGAAGGGGTAGGAACTTGTCTCCTACAAGAGCATATTGAAGTTTATATCCACTAACATTATTACATAAATTATTAATCATGCCATTTTTATTGATATTCAAAATTACCTCATGGGATTTTTGCTGGCTTCCAAACTTGTTGCCTCAGTACTTCCAGGGGCACAACCAAACACACGGAATAGATTGCTGAGAAAACATGAAAACAAAATTAAGATGCATTCCAGAAGTTTTTGACAACAATAAAACACTTAACTTGCTAACAAAAACAGACCTGTAAGAACCAGTTGCTACCCGCAATCCATCACCACTTAAGCAACACTCAAATTTGTCAAAGATTGAATCATTTTCATATAAATCACACAGCTGGATACAAAGAAAGAATAATATAGTAAGTGCCGACACAAGATAAAAATCCAAGTGATCTGTTTGGTTTTCTCCAGAGATAAGAAATCTCACCTTAGGTCTCAAGTATTCATGAACCTGGAAGGTTGCAACTGGACCTGAATCCATGTTAATATCCCACAACTGACAATGATGTAACAGGCTCAAGTTAAATCCGAGATAAAAATTTTAAGTTCCAGACAAAACATGCATATGCAAACGGCTAATCTCAAAGTGATGCCAAAACTAGTATTGAATTTTATACAAAGGGAAGTTCAAAAGAATGAATACGATAACCAACATATGCACTCCAACATAATATTTTTTTTCAATTATCATCCTTTAGGAACAGCAAGACTTTGAAGGCCTATTGTCTCATTTCTATAAAGCAAGAAATTCTATTACAAACTCTTCATGCAACGCATTGAACTTCAACAAACTTTTTGACAATGCCCTCCCACATATTTCACATCGTCAGCGAATACAAAGAAATTGCAGGAATATAGATATTTTAGTTCTTTCATTGACTTCATGAACCCACATAACATCGTGGCATGCATAAATCAGAAGAACTAATCTGCATGCAGTACTCTAAAAGTTGAAGCAAAGAGTATTGATATCTAACAGTTGTGTAAGGGCAAAATTATTCTGTTATGAACAAATTTTTAAACATAGATAAAAAAAATCTCCAACCTTAAGAGTCATGTAATCACGACTAAGTATATATTTTCCATCCTTTGCAAACTTAATATCTGAAATCGAGGCAATTATCTCTGTGAAAAATGATCTAGAACCAGGTGCCTCCTGTTCCTCAAATCTGAGTATAGAAGATGTTACTGGTTAGTGCATAAAAGGGTATAGGAAGTAAATTCCAATCATATTGAATGACATAACAAAACTGTATTTTTCTCTCCCTTTCCTACATGCAATATCTCTTACTCTATTTTTCCTCCCATCAAAACCCAAATGACTTCATTATAATAAAAGCAACTAAAATACTTACAATTTAGCATGAGAATCACACAAAGCTGATTGCCTCAAATCAATAAGGCGTATTGAACCCTTTGAGCTGCTATATGCTAACATATTACAGTGAGTAGGGTGAAATTCTGCTGATGTTATCACCTCTGTAAGAACAAATAGCATATGGGTTAAAGGCTTTAGCAAGATATGGTTGAACAAAAAGGTTGAACTAAAAACAAACAACTGTACAAGTAACCAAATGGATGAGAAAGTGTTATTATAAAGCTGTTTTGATATTTTAACAAGCAGTCAGTTCAATTATACAAAAGACAGGTTGGCTAGTACAGTGGAAACTGGAATAATCAGGTTAGGCAGAAATCAGCTAGCCTGATCAATTAAGCCTCCCAGTCAATTCCCTAGCAATCATCATACAACAAAAAGGGACAAAGAGGAGTTTACGGGAAGGAAAGGTAGTAAACAAAATATCCAAAAGCAAGCACAGACAGAGAGATATAAACTTCAACAGAAAATCAAGTGCCACAAAAGTTTCAATCTAAACCCAAATGCAGGGATGTTAAACAGCTTACCAGTTAAATCCTCCATGTTTGCAGGCTTCACATCAACAATATTGAAACTTTGATTGCTAATTTCCAAGTTCCAGAGATTAATGCGTAGATCGTCAGCTGATATAAATGTTTCACCATCACTGTGATGCATGTGAGAGAGTCAGCGAAATCATATATATATATATATATATATCAATCCAGACAATGAGAGGGAAGTATCAATCACAAAGCACACATTAAAACTATGAGTTTTCTGCCCTCAATTTATAGCCTAGACAACCCACTAATGAGCATCCGACAATGATGATATAAAACATACAGGCTAAAAAACTGAAAAGATAAGGTACAAATTCAGTAAAAGAAAACATAAATTACCTATTGTTAGAAATAGAATTGATATGATAGTCATGAGCATGAGCATATACCCTTCGACATCTAGCAACTAGGCTAGTCTCATTGCAAGTTACCTGCATAGAAATTAAGCATTAGGGTTGTATGTGATCAGACAAGCAGCTCAACAGATTAACAAACCTTATTATTATCCAACAACAAATGGTTTTGTTTCCACCCACCAACCCCATCTTAAGAAGAAGAAAAAGAAGAGGTACACAGGACTCAAACATCCAAGCACAAGAAGCAAAAAGCAGCACACTCTAACTCCCAAAAAAAAGGCTACAAATGTCAGTGCTAATAACAACACAAATCATATATCCTGTTGGCACATCTTTGAGGATCTGTTTTTAATAAGATCTATTACGGTATATAAGAAGGCAAATTGATCTCCCAAAAGAAAATCTGGAAAACTTACAAGTGCTGAAATTTCAACTAACTAAAAAATAAAACACAGAAGGGATATGAAAAGATTGGGTTGAGTACAACTACCATAGGTAAACGTAGTGCAGGAATGCCCCCTGGTGGGAATGAGAATTCATTGCTTGAATAACTAAATGATCTGTCCAGGCATCCACCATTGGCAAGAAATGATTTAGGGCTAATGACATTACTTGAACTAGCAACATTGCCATTTCCTACAGCTTTTGAAGGGTCCAAATTCATGTCAGAAATTTTTTTGACCTTCTTTTCTTGTACCTGTTCAACTCTCAGAAAGATACAAACAAGTCAGTAGCTGTAAGGGCATAGTAATTCCTAAGCGTGAGTTTCAGTATAAGGATATTATACAAAGCAATGGTGTGCCATGTAGAGTAGATCAACATGCACATACATACTTACCTTCCACAAAATCTAATCCCACAAATTAAGCACATTACTAGGCAAGTTTGACAACATGGGCACCACACTTCATATCCAACAAACAATGAATACGACCCATTGTATGCTGGATATATAATTTGAAGAAACACAGCTATAACATATATAATCTTATGCATTGATTGACACAAGTGAACCATAAATGCAAGGTTCTCAAAATGGATCTTCAAGTAGAATGATTAGATTGATTTGTCTTACATTATATACCAAATACAAGTAGAAAAGTAAAACAATAAGTGGACATTATAAAACAATAAGCGGACATTATATGATGCCACATTCAACTTACAACTAAAGATAATGACCTTCTAGACAATTTTATACACAAATTGCGAAAAAAAGAAGGAAAACTTCCTCTTGCTTTAAGACAATCCATTACCTTCCAAAACTTAATTGTTTTATCATTGGTAGAAAGGAGAAACAGTGCACCATTGGCTCTTTGACACCATCTGATTTTGTTTATTTTTTCCTCTATTTCCAAACTCTTGAGATAGTCAAACTGCAATAAGACATGCAGATGAAATATGATAACGATAATTCCAAGCCCAATGAGAAAAATGATGATAAATATGAAATCAGAGACTGGTAGGTAACAATACCTCAGGTTCGTGGCTCTGAAACTCCGTCTTGTAACGAAACTCAGGATGCCTAGTTATCGGATAGTCCATTCTTTCCAGATCCCTTCTGGATCCTCCATGCTAAAAATACAGTATATAAAATATTTTGTTATTGTGAAAACAACAAATAATAAGGTAATGTAACAAAATTAAGACAAAAAATGAAGCATGAAAGGGTAGACAAAACACACATCCTTTGTATCTGTTCGCTCAAAGAGAACCACCCGGCCACCACGGTCACCAGTAGCAAGATGATCACCAGTTTTATCAAATTCAATTGCTGAAATAATATCAACTGCAAAAAGGAAAGACAAGCAGTCAGAGAGAAATCCCATCACAAGTCTTCCACTAAAACAATTTATGGGTAATTGTATGATGCAGAAGATATATTTTTAAGTTCTAATCCAACATAGGATTGCTCCGACGAAGAGGGCCAACTATTACACTGCAAGTACAACTGCTACCCCTCCTAGTCTCTTGTTTCTGGTTCCCCACAGAAATACCTTTTTATCTCTATAAAAAAAACAGAAAATTTGTCTTAAAATACTGAACATGTGTGTCCACTATCTCTACAAACTCCAAAAAATAAAAGATATAGAAGATTCCCGAGAATGTTCGATGCATGTTAGGATTGCCCAATGATCATCAGTAGTTTGATACAGATGGGAAGTGAACCATAGTGATAACGGAAACTTCAACTAAAGTCACCAGAGTAGCTATAGCTTACTTGAAAAGGCTGCCACTGAGCAAACAGAAGAAAAAAAAATACCCTGATATCAGGGCAATACTGGTCAAGCACAGTACAAGGTTCTAAATGTGACCAGTGGTCTATAGTTATACAAAAGGTTTATGCAGGTGACTATACAACAGAGTGCAAATAACAAATAAGATGACAAAGATACAGCATTTTACAAGCAACATGATAGTATACTTTGGTAGCTCCATCCTTCAATGACAAAGTGAAACGCCTTCAATGAGCAGAAAAAGCTGTGTCATACAGTGCATCTAAGCAATCAGTCTCTTAATATATCTGCAGCTGAAGCTACAACAGGATGGTGAAGAACTATTTCCAGCTGAGGTTGGTTTTACAAACATACTCACTCAAAGACTTTCAACCGCCACTGCTTTCATAATGCAATTTAAGATATTTTACCAAAGGAAGAAAAACACAAACACATCAACAAGCTCATCAACTTCAATCACAGAAAAATCTACTTTTCTGACAACAGCTCTTCTAAACTTCTATAAATTTTCAAAGATACACAAAAGCTGACCAAATTACTAGTCTCTTCATCAACTCCCGTGTAAAAGTACTTGTCTAATGCCAACCATAGTTTTTAAGCTTACTTTAATCAAAAGGGACTTAATAAAGCTTCAACACAACTACTCACACTCTGCTAGACGATTATTTACATATATTAAATTCTTCTAAAGCTATATCCTTCATTATATCCGAGATTTTATGTCTACCACTCACTATCTGGTCTACAATCCTCTTTAGCATCATCTCATTTTTCATGCTCCTTCAGCTCCACTTGGAATCACTTCTTACTGGTGCATCATTGTCAGAGGTTTTAGTTTCACATTTTTAATGTTGTTCTGCACTTGTGGTACCTCGACCATCCACAAGTCTACTGTTGTCTTGTTAATTTCCCTTAAAATGTCATCCATGTTGCACTTTGGTTATCATGATTCTGCTTGATTTAAATGACTTGTCTTTTCTTGCAGAACTTCAACATATTGAAGCCCATCTTTTCAATATTGTCTGATTAAAGGATGCCACATTACCCATTAATGCCGAGACCAAAATCCAGCTTTTTTTTTACATATATGTTGATCAAATTAGGGACTATAAAGGTGGAATTCGAATTAAAGCTAGAGATTGTACCAAAAGTTATAACTCTTTCAATTGTTTTAAATCAAACGCAGAAACACACAGCTTCCCACACCAATTTCAGTTTACATGCCAGTACAATACGTTTCATAAAATTGGGCAGACTCCTTCACTTCCAATAAAGATTATTGTATGTCAAACCGAAAGTATTACAAGGATTAATCCTTCACTAACCTGAATTGAGATCAATAATTGAATTATCAAAAACAAAAACTTTGAACCTTAATAAAAATAGCCTATAAACAGAACTAACAAAAACTTTGAAACAATGAAGTGGCTAACTCAGTAGGTCAAGTTATTCGTTGTTACGCAAGTGACCTTAAAGACAATTCTACTAAACCACGAAACAACGGGGAGTCTAAAAGATGAAAAGAACCACCTCCCATTTGGTTCCTACGCCACATGCATCTCCAAATGATGCAAAAGAATGAAAGTAATAATAATAACCAGTCATCCTCATATTTGAAGCAAGCTCAAATTTTGGTAAAACCCGTATTACAATTTCAATCAAAGTTACAATAATATTAATAATTGATGCATGCAATACAAGCCGAATATCCCGAAACAAAAACAATTAAGATCCAAACTACTATTTACAAATTCCATTTTTTAAACAAAATAATAATAACAAAAGTGAACGCACTTCACTACCACACTCCATTCTCTCACTCCAAAACAACATAAACACAACACAATCAAACAAAAGCAAACCCACCCACAAATCAAACGACAATTACTCAATAACCCACGATCCATTTTAGATCCAAAACCCAAAATCAAACCCCAATTGCCCTCAACCTATTAGATCCAAAACCAAAAACCTATATACCCACTTTTATCTAAATACATAAATAATAAAAAAAAAATTACCTTCTTGAACTTCTTCACCGGCGGTTCGTTCGCCGAACACCTGAGAGAATTTCCACTCAAGCGGCTGCTGTGGGCCCGCCTGAGCAGCCGTCGCATCCACCTCATCACCACCGTTCATTTTTTCCTTCTTTTTTATCTCTCTGTTTTCTGTTTGACCGCCAGTAATCACAATCAACGGCTCCCAACTCAGCAAATCGAAGATCGCATCATACTTTCATCTTAGCTTTGACACACCAATGAGATTTCCGATTCCCAATTCCAACATTCAACACATAAACAAAACCAAACCAAACCAAACCAGAACAAAACAGAACCAAAGTTTATGTCTTTTGGGCTTTGGTTTTTGCTTCTGCTTCTGCCTTTGGAAAAAAAAAATAAATGATAAATAATAATAATTATAAAATAATTTTATTTTTTAAAAGGATAAAATTGGAATTTCTCAATAATGGAACTTTTATTTTTACTTTTTTTATATTTATTTATTTGATAATGATAAAGTGACATTTGTTGAGTTTATAAATTGTGACAGACAGTTTTGATTGGCGGTGAGAATCGATTACAGAAAGTCATTAGATCTAACGGTTACAAATGAAGGAAGAAGGGAGTTGTGATGCCTTGTGATGAGACTCAAGAACAAAGTTTGATTTAATTAGCTACCTATTGAACTATCTTTTCGTCTTAATTGACCAAAAACATTTTTTATTTAATTTCATAAAATTTCATTATTATATAATTAAGAAAATTTAAATTTTATTAAATAAATAAAACTTGCTGTCTAATCTTCGTGCGAGCGAGATTTGATTCCAAAATTATTAATCAAATTAGCATATAATAATTTATTATTAGATTATATATTGAATGAACATAATTTAATATAGAGATAAAAAAAATTTAAAAATTAATGTAAATATAAAATTAAAGAATCAATATATGGTATAACGAGTTTATAAATTTTCATTTCAATTTTGAAAAAATATTCATAAAGAGCATATCAAATTCTTACTTTTACAAAAATGTGATCGGAATCTAGTGTTAAAATCTTTATTATTTTTAGAATTATATTCTTTAACTTTTTCAATAATAAAAAAAAGATAATAACGATTAATTCATAATTTTACAAAATAAAATTATAATTTTCCTATTTATGCTAAATAGAATTCGTAATTTATATTAAAATAACTAAATTAATCGTATAATATTGAATTTTGACCATTAAAATGTAATAGTATGTAAATTAATACCAAGTAAAATAAGGATTTATTTAATATAAATAGATAAATTATACCCTTATTTAAGAAAATCATTAAAAAAATAAATAAAGGATTTGGTAGAAAACCCCCATCAATAAACAATGATTAATGCAAAATTCTACTTAATAATCATTATTGGGATTTTAATTAGTGAAAATCTAGTTAATAATCATTCTTAGGAATTTAATTAGTGAAAAATCTAGTTAATAATCATCCTTAGGAATTTAATTAGTGGAGAAAATCAATCTCAGTGAAGCCATCCACACAATAGCCCAACCATTTATAATTAAAAATGTTGACTGAATGACACTAAAATATTGTCACCTTTCAAATCAAACCATATAAAATGAATTACCAACACTTGAAATTGCACATAAGAGGAGAACAAAAATACATCATCTTAGTGAAAAAGTAATAAATATAGTATTGTTTTTGTGTAGTTTCTTTCTATCATGTCTACTCTAATCTCCTTGTTCAAAGAGTTGCACACTTTACACTCATCTAATTTAATTTATTCTTCTTGTACTTTTTTACCATCTCACATAATTGAAGTGAATCTATCACCGACTTTTAAGTAGATATTGATAAATAACATAATTATTAATAAATAATTTAAATTATATTTTACGATATAAATTAAAAAAATTAAAATATAATTCAAATCGTTCATAATTAATTATGACATGCGTTAATATATTTTTAAATCAAGTAAATATTAAATTTTAAACAAATTATACAATGTTTTATCTTCATGGACCCCAAACACCTAATTTTACATCTTTAATGATAATTACGTAGTGTACCATACATGTATTTATATCGATTTTATTTTTATTTTATCTAAAACAGAAATGCAATAGTAGTTACACCAGCTAACAAATGACGTTAACGTATATATTTCTTTATAAAAGTCTTAATAGTTTCACTAATTTTAAAAATACCCGCACAAACCTTTGTACATTAAAAAAATTATTAGTTTGAATAATTATAT
>JAXCLQ010003239.1:20917-31330 GCA_035584115.1 Cedrela odorata
ATAATTATATTTTTTTTGTTATAATTATTGTAATAATCTCTACCATATAATAATTTTAAGAGTTAAATATACCATAATAGTCCTTGCCTTGCCTTGCCTTGCCCTGCCTTGCCCCTACTTAAGAATTCAAAGGTACCCTTTCTTTCCTTTAAATTTGTGGATTATAGAAGTTTAGGTGGCCTAGTCCTAGAAATTATGATTTGGTTGAATATGGTCCATGGGCCAAAGCACAATTTATTAAAAGTTGTGTCAAGTTATTGGATGTCTTGTTGTTCTTGCCTGGCAAGTTGTAGTAATTGGACCTGGCTAGTAGAATGAACAAAGCTACTTCAATTTTATAGGTAGATTGGGCCTGGAGAGCAGCCAATAAACATGTTACTCATGGTCTCCATAAGTACCCAACCAAAGCCAGTCACAAGTCTAATTGCCAAAAAGTATTTTCATAGTCAATTTCTTTTTCTTTGTTCTCATATTGGAATAGATAAAAGCACTTTTTAGATTTCAGAAGCACTTAAAAAGAGTATTTTTTCAGAAAAATACACAATGATTGATGGGTACTTAACATATGTATATATACTAATTTATATATAAATTTATTTATATAAAAGACAAACTTAACGAGCGGGTTACCGCACTTCTCCTTGTATCATTACCACCGTCTTATATTTTTATAAAAATTAAAAAAAAATTACAAAAGTAAAAGGATATAAATTATGTGAGATATGTACCAAGAATAATGTCTAAGCAATGCAGCAGGCAGTGTAAGCCTCCACTGTATACATAGTTTTGTCTGCCATTGGAGAGCTATGTTCAATCCTCAGCCCATGGGAGCACAAAACATGCTGCCAACACAAGTACCTTACATTTTTATATATGCACAAGTGGAAAGTATGCATGCATGCATGCGCGCACACACACAAAAGAGAAGATTAATTAGTCTTGGACATTCGGCCAAATTTTGTGTGCGCCTAAACTTATTGTCACTGCCACTAAATGAACGAGGCTGGCTTCAGTACTTGGCAACCCAATTTAATTAATACTCGTGGCCTGGTCTGCAGTGAAATAACCTAATTTCGTTGTAAGAAAGGCAAGACAATAAGCAGTTTGCATGTTATAAACTACCGACGTTATAATTTGCATTAAAAGAAATCTATTTAACAATATATCTTGTAGCTTTTGGCTATTAGCTTGATGCAATCTTTGTCCACACGAAATATGCGTCAAAAGGCCAAGAAAATGGGAATTCTCGTGATATATGGATGTATTTTGGGCACAACTTTTGGGAAGAAGTCACGTTCAAAACCATTTGCTTGTTGCTCATAACTTATGGCTTACTGCTTTTAGACATAATCTGTTGGGATGAAATGGAAGCAAGGAAAAGCTGTTAAACAAGATAATAAAATTCTTGTAAACCTTAAAACTTGGAGATGTATCGAATTATACTATTCTAAAGACATAATTCTAGCTAGTATATATTTCAAGTATTATTGTAGGTTGCAATGTTGTTCCACATTGACTGTGTGAGAAAATGCATTTATAAATAAATAAACTATAGGGAAAGTATAATTTTGATATTTAAATTATGCCTCAATAGAATGACACAACTTTTGGTATATAATTCCAAAGTAGCCTTTTCTAAACCGATACAATATTTGAGTTTGTAATATTTGAGTTTGTATCTCTTCGGTCTCTATATAAAGTCATACCCTTCTCTGCAGTTACATATAATTTTTTATTCTTTCTTCTTCTTCCATTTTTTTAAATTTATTTGTTGGAATCTGCAGTTATATATAATTTTTATTCTTTTTTCTTCTTCCATTTTCTTTGAAATTATTTGTTGGAATCATAGAATTGCTAGTACGTGATTTATTACCTTTGTTGTATCCAATAAGAATATTGACTTAATCTGATAATAAATTGGAGAGAAAAAATAATTACCTTAAAATCACATCTTAAAGCTATGTTGTTTTACTTACATATAAAAATTTTCATAACAAGAAGTTGGCCAAAATCTTTTTCGTATATATTTTAGGCTCTGGATTGATTAATGTGCATATTCGAACATCATTAATTCCATTTAGATGATCAAGAATCTTGTACTTAACCCATGCATGCATGCTTCTTCTTGAAAAACAAAAAAGAGAATAATGAAAACAAAAGCAGAAAGCAGAAAGCAGAAACCAAGCCCTACTACTTCATCACTTTACACAGTTCTGGTGAATTTACTAGCGCATGTGCTAGCACTAAACCATTGTTTATTTTGCTTTCATGGCAACACCTGGATTCTTTCTATCAGACGCAGACCTAACAAAACAAGTGTTTCACTATGAAATTGGCTGTTTGTGCATGCTTTATCATTAAGAGCCAACTCTTTGGGATTTGGATTTTCCAGGGAACCAAACAAAATTTTACCCACTGATCAAACTACAGTGCCTTGTGCAAAAGAGAATACAGGAAAAGCATCAATTATTAGGTATCTCTTTTTTAAAATGTCACTTCAAATATTTATATGACTAAAACCAAATATAAATAATTAATTAATACTATATGGTTGTCAGGACCGTAAGTAGACAAATAATACAAGATTACAAAATAGGATAAATATATATATATATATATATATATGTATATATATTTGAAATATTATAGGTGGAGAAAATGGTGTATATATATATATTATTTCTATAGTATATGTGGATAATAAATAAATTAATGCAATATATACATATATAGGTGTATATGATGTTTGTACCATATAAATGTATAGTATGTAAACTTGTAACAACACATGTATATATTTATATATTGATCATAAGGATCATTACTTAAATAGGTGTTAATATATATAAACCCATATATAGTGCTTGTATCGTATGCTTACATATATGTAAGCCAAATCTATGGACTATAAAAAGTCACAAGGACTGGCCATTTCATTCATTTTCAGCATTTTACATTTTGAAGACAATTTGAAGAACAAAACCGAGACATTACAAGAAGAGGCCATGCATGTGTAGTTTAACTTGGTTAATTTGAAGCTAGGTGTGCTCAAAGGTGAATTAAGGTGTGCGAAAGCTGATTGACCATAAAGATTAATGCAACAAATGGCCGAATGATGCGCAATTGAGTTTGAGACCGAGAGAGAGCAAGTTGAAATCAAGAGATTCATGGTCATGCATGATGGAATTGGCTAAATAGGATTGTGAAATGAAGCACAAACAGTGAATGAGAGAGAGTGATGGCCGAGAATTGAGACCAAGGGAAAGGTAAGTATAGTTAATGTGTTTGTGAGTGAAATTGTTATGAAATTGTGCAATTGTTGTTGTGGCCGAATTAGATATGTTTGGGTGGCTGATTTAACATGTATTTGGGGCTGAATTAGATTGAATTTGGTGAAGAAATAATAGGTTATAGCTGAATTTGGGAGGGGTGGAGATAGTTTGTAGCTGTGTGGTGGTAATTAACCTAAGTGCGATATTGTGGTGGGTGAAAATTTGAAGAATCAGGTGAAGGTTGAGCTTGGCTGAGAAAAGGCAGTGCTAAAAGCAAGATATAACAAAGAAAAAGGGTAATTTCAACAAGCTTAGGTGAGTTGTATGATAATTAGATGTTAAATTGATAGTTAGACATGTATTAGAAATGTAATATATTAAAATTGTGTTGTGTTATGAAAATTGCATTGTTAAAACAATTGGATGTGTGTTAAACTGATTGCGGCAGTATTTAACCATGTGAAATTGTGGTTGTAATGTGAAAATATGAGATATGAAATGTTGTCGATAAAGTTGTGAAGTGTTGATGCGAGTAATGTGGTATTGTTGAAAATCGGGAACACAAACTTGCGACGTAGGTAGGTCGTAGTTATGTATTCAAGTGAAGGATGATTTGAGTTGATAAAAATTATTATATAGGAGTATTGTAAGACGTATTTGAGGTAGCGCAGGTGAACGGAGTGCCGAGTAAGTAAGAGAGCGAGCGAAACGCATAAGCGTTAGCTACAAAAATTTCTGCGTAGGGCTTATTAAAAGGGGTTTTTGGGAGTTCTAGATTTCGGATTGACAAACCGTAAAATTTTATAAAAACTAGACACATAGGGCATAACATAGTCAAAAATCAGGTCAAGATGTTGAGCCAGGCAGGATAATTTATTATTATAACCTAACCGCTTTGTCGACGGTTCATAGCTGACTACACTGAATACGGTAGTGAAAAACGGTTATAATTTAAGCGTTCGAACTCGGAATGTGAATCTATAAGAAGTGGTAGAAATTAGACACGTAATAGAATATGTCTTAAGAAATTTAGAATGAAATACCTTACCTGTGTAATACATCGTGATGTTGAAATTCGTCGATGTGCAGATATACATTGAGTGACCGAAATGGGCAAGTTTGATTAAATCTTGTGAGGGGAAGGGCAAATTTCATACATAGCATATTTATGTATTTATTTAGTTCTAAAGAATAAATCTAACACAATAATATATGTGTTGTAGAGAGTCAGGCCGACTGTCCGTCGATGCTACGGTAGTGCGAGTATACTACAGTTACTACTGTGAGTGAGTGTTTGTTTATGCATGTATGCATGTTTTCACTTGAAATGAGTATTGAGATTATGTATGATGTACAAGTAGTTTAAATCATACTGAATTGTGTTAAGATGAACCTAAAATGATTGTGTTATATGATGATAAGTAGTAGTGAGAAATGATAACTTATTAATGTCTGCGCAAAGAACATAAATGTAAGTATGTATGGAGGATCAATACTGATGTAATATTTGAATTTGGTTGATAAAAGAATTTGATTACATATAATTTTTTGTGTGCTAAATGATGTCAGAAAAAAATAAGGTCATTGTGTGTTTGGACAGGATGATGGCTGCAAGTGTTGATTATTACCTATATGTGTATAAATATAAATATATATCACGTGATAACATAAAATAAAATGTTGAGATATTGTATCTTATGAATTGTTTGTGTATGATGATTGAGTTGTGACAGGGGGACAGCGATACGTAATGCCCTTAGTAATTGAATTATGACTTGGGGGATAGTGGAACGTAACACCTCAAGGGTACTTGCAGGTTATTTCTGTGTATTGAGAGGACGACGATACGTAATGTCCCTAATCAGTGGTATTTCATTTGGTGTTTAAGAGGATGGCGATACGTAACACTCTTAAACACCGGCATATTGTGAAATGATATGTTATGTTTAATGTATGTAGCTATGTGAAATGCTTCTTTGTGTGTATAGATTGTTATACGAGTTTTAATATTTCATGAGAACATGTACTTAATGTTAAGTTATAAATGTAAATATAAATATAGGACATGATATAGTGTGTACACCTACTCACTGAGCCAAGTAGTACTCACCCTCCTCCCTTTTTAGTTTTGCAAGATTTGATAGCTTAGTAAGTAGGTATAGTAGCTTGGAGACACAATGTAAATGAGAGGTCATCAGTCGCAGTCACTACTGTATTGAGTCTATCTCACATAGAGATTAGTTGTTTTATTTTATATTTTATATATTATGTAGCACATGTTGCTAAGATAGCATGTATATAAACCGACAAATGTACAATCGGTGTTATGTTATGATACATAGTGTCATTTGGAATTGTGTATATGTATATGTGTATTAGCAGCATTGTTATGATGTCCTAATATATATATATATATAGAGAGAGAGAGAGAAACTTGATATGAGTTTAATTGAGATTATATATACAGCAGGTTGTGTAAGGCTTAAAGTAATGGGGCGGATCTATTACCCACCGGTAACACCTCAAGTTCGGAGATGTTACAATGACTTCTCAATTTTGTAATAATTCTTCAAATAATGACATAACTTATCAATTTATATCAAATTGATCCCTAGGTCCCAATTCATTAGAGTAAAAAAATTTCTCTTATTATATTAAATTTTAAGTTTCAACCCTCGTAATGCTAGATCACTTAACGTAACAATAAAAAGTATTTTAGTCATTGCAACTAGATTTCAAGACTCGTTTGATATCAATAAATAACTTATATATATATATATATATATATATTTGCAAAAGTATAAGAAGTTAAGGACTCGGATGTCATTATCCCATAAAAGTTTTAGTAGTATCCTGGAAATCTGCGTCTGTCATCCATTGGCACAAGAAATTAAATATTATAACAAATTAATTATGGAGATGTGTCATTCTCGAAATGTGAATATGAATGAGTAGGATTACATCAAAAAGCTTATAGCACTAAGCAGTCATGATTGAACATACCATGAATCAACCCCGGATTACTCTCAGAATATTCCTCCTTTTTGTTGTTCCAGCGTTTCAGAAATATCAAAAGATAAGCATTACAACTCAAAATTTGACCCTTTGATCTTCTGATCACAATCCAGATCGTAAAATCAAACGGCTGTGGGTTATTTGAGCCCCACACAATCTCTCACATGCTGGTTCAAGACAAATTACTGGGAAAAAGGAGACTTGTATGGTTTTGCTTTTTCCTAGATACCGAAGAAATCTTTCACGTAATATTCCTTTGGCATAACACTTATTCTTCGGAAACGTACCACTTTTTTCTCCATATAAATACCTGCCTCCTAAAACCCTGAGACACTGCACCAAAAACTTGTGTCTTTGCAAGTAAAGCTCTTAGTTTCTTCTAAATTTATCAGCACAAAATCTGCAGAAACAATGGCTGGAATTGTTGTGATTTTCGATTTCGACAAGACGATTATCGACTGCGACAGTGACAACATTGTTCTCGATGAATTGGGTGCTACAGATTTGTTCAATCAACTTCTTCCTACCATGCCCTGGAATTCTCTCATGGTATATTTCCATGTTTTTGTTTTCTGCTTCAGGTTTTGTGAAAATATGAGATCCTCTGTTTTCTTGTATGTTCTAACCCAGGATTTTTCGTCTTCTGATAAAACATTATAGGACAGGATGATGAAGGAGCTTCATTCACAAGGCAAAACCGTCGAAGACATTAAAGAAGTCCTGAAAAGAATTCCCATTCATCCAAGAGTTATCCCTGCCATTAAATCAGCTCATGCTTTAGGGTATGAACTCTTAATTTTCAGTTCATACACATGTTTTTAAAAAGATTTACTGACAGAAATTAAAACTAAATGGGTTTATTATTATTATTACATTTTTCAGGTGTGAATTGAGGATTTTGAGTGATGCAAATCTGTTCTTCATTGAAACAATTTTGGATCATCTTGGTCTAAGAAATTATTTCTCAGAAATCAACACAAATCCTGGCTTTTTTGATGAACAAGAAGGAAGAGTACGAATCTTCCCTTACCACGACTTCACAAATTGCTACCATGGCTGCAATCTCTGCCCTCCAAATATGTGCAAGGTTTGTACTTAACTATTTTAATTCTCATTAAAAAATAAATTAATTTTATTTATTAAGAAATTTGCTAATCATGACACAGAAAAGTTTAGATATATTATGTATGAACGTTCTAAAGTTTGCTTTCAAAGTTCTAGAAATTGTCACATGCCTCGTGTTTTATTTTATCAATTAAATAATCTTTAGGGACCCCATTTGATGTATTAAAATATTAATTCTAAATTATATTATATTGGAAATTGCATTTTAACATCAGGGTTATGCTTAAATTTTAAAAACAGGGATTGATTATTGAGAGGATTCAAGCTTCTCTATCAAAAGAAGGAAACAAGAAAATAATTTATCTTGGAGATGGAAGTGGAGATTATTGTCCAAGTTTGAAGCTTGTAGAAGGAGATTATGTGATGCCAAGGAAGAATTTCCCTTTGTGGGATTTAATAATCAGAAATCCAATGCTTATTAAGGCTGAAATTCATGAATGGTATGATGGAGAAGAACTTGAGAAAATTTTGCTTCAACTAATCAACAAAATTTCCATGGAAGAAAGCAATAACAACAACAATTCTGCTCAGTTGATAGCTGCTGACTGCAAATTGCAGACTATTTCCGTTGCTGCCCATGAAGCTCTGCCTCAAGCTCTCTCTGTTCCTCAATAATTTGCAGAAATATAGTAATACCCTAACAATTGCAGCACGAAATGTACAACAATTCTCCAAATATTTTGAATTTTCCTTTTCAGTGCATTGATTTGAATGATCAAAGCAATTTTCAATAATTGTAGATAACTTTATGCCAAATTTACCATTCTGTTTTTAGTACTCTGTTTTTTGTTTTATATTTGTTTCACCTTCTACTTTTCCCTTCCTTTTAAGTATTTAGTTTGTTGAATGCATATAACTTGGTACATTCAATATACATATTGTTCATTAACGATCAAAGATTTATTATCCATACAAATAACAAAGATTTAATAGTTTTACATAGCTCTCTTCCATTGACAATCATTTTGAAATAGTTCATTTTGAGTAAACAAAGGTTAAACTTAAAATTTCAAACGTGGGCTAAATTAATCAGCCGAAATCCAATGCTTATTGAGGCTGAAATTTTCGAATGATGTCAATGGGAAGAACTTGAACGGATTTTGCTTCAACTAATCAACAAATTTTCCATGGAAGGAAGTAACAACAATTCTGCTCAGTTGCTTTACGCTAACTGTGAATTGAAGACTATTTCTGTTACTGAAATCTAGCAATACAATACTCCAACAATTGTGGCACAAAATGTGCAGCAATATACTGCCCAAAAGATTTTTTTTTTCTCAGTGCTTTTAAATTGAAATGAATCATCAAGCCTTTTTCAATGATTGTAGATTATTGTATGTGATAATGTAAGTATAATACTCTGTTTTTGTCATATTTGTCTCACCTTTCTACTTTTTCATTATTTGATCTTTTAAGCATTTGTTAAAGACCCAAGAGCTCTCTTCCACTAATGATCGTTTTGATTTTATAAAAAATTGTTTTAGCATAAACATTATTCATTTTGAGTACACAATCTAGTTAAAGATTTGACATCTTTACCTTAAAAAAGCCAAGAGCTTATGTGAGACTTGACAGTGATTTGACTACTAGATCAACAATTCATGAATGGAATGATGAGGAAGAACTTGAGCAGATTGAGCTTCAACTTATCAGCAAATTCTCCATGGAAGAAAGCAATGACTGCAACAATTCTGTTCAGTTGATTTCTGCTAACTGCAAATTGGAAACTATTGCTGCCCATGAAGCTCTGCCTCAAGCTCCCTCTGCTCCTCAATAATTGCTCAAATACATTAACACTCTTAATAATTGTAGCAAAAAATGTGCAACATTTCTCAAAAGATTTCTCTTTTCTCAGTGCTTTGAATTGGGTCATCATGTCTTTTTCAATGATTGTAGATTATTGTATGTGATAATACAAGTTTAATGCTCTGTTTTTTTCATATTTGTCTCACCTTTCTACTTTTCCATTCTTTTAATCTTTGAAGTATTTATTATGTAGAATGCTGATTACATGGTCCATTTCGAATAAATATTGTCCATTTTAAATACACAAGCGTAAAATTTTGAGATCTTTATATTAAAAAACCAAGAGCTCTCTTCCACTATGATCATTTTAATTTTTTAAAAATAATTTCAGTATAAATATTGTCCATTTTAAATACAAACATTAAAATTTTAATATTTTTATTACATTAAAAACCCAAGTGTTTTCTTCCACTAACAATACAAGACTTGAGTAATTTCCATAAATCCCTAATCACTTAATCATTTTAATTTTTTATAATTATTTTAAAATAAAAATTATTCATTTTGAGTACAAAAACACCAAAATTTTGATCTCTCTTTACATAAAAAAAATGCTGAGACTTGATCCGAAATTTTAATATATACATGATCACAAAATTATTTTTGATAATTTTCAATTATTTGATTACTAGATCAACAATTTCCACGATGACAACAACAAAATTACAAAATAAAAAAGTTTTATCTAATGGAAATATGGACAAAAATTCATGTCTTGATCATCAATAAGAATAAAAATTCATAATCTTTGACAATAACTTGAAAAATATTGTTGTGGGACAATAAAGGTCTATATCTTACATTAAATTTTTTTCTCTAGTTACCCATCAATATATATTCCCATAATTTTCATTCACTAATATTATTTCTATGATCTTCAAATGTGGCATAAATTAAGCCACAATATTTGCTCTGTTTTTTTTTCTTCTTGGCTTAGAGAAAAAGGAAAGTAGCCATCAATTTTTCACCTCTTTGTTCTGTTTTTAGAAATATGCCACCCTCCTCTACTTTATTTAAGAACATAAAAACAGAGTATTTGCACCTATATATATTACAATAAAAGAGAAATAAATATTTATTTTATTTTCTGTCTTGAAAAAAATAATTTATTATGTCTAATCTTATTAGGGCATGATTTCTTATTTATTACAATAGTATTGGTAATTCTAGTTTATTTCGATCCTTCTTTTACTCT
>JAXCLQ010003239.1:34061-52303 GCA_035584115.1 Cedrela odorata
GAGAGGTTTCGACATCGATAATTTAAGAGTAAGTTTAATCACTAGATTTTGTGTTTAAATCTTTTTACATGAACTTGTTAAAATTTAATATTAGTAATAATCGTGTTCGTCTTAAACTTAATAAAGATGACATAATCTTTATTAAGATTAATTAAATCTTTATCACTGTTACAATTAATTAATGTTGGGACACATCAATGCTGCAATTGTGTTCTTGTCCACGATATTTGATCGAGAATCCAGTGATATCCCACTTGAACATTCTGGATTTATTACCACACGCTTCTATCTGTTTTTTAACTTTTGTTTTTTGTTTTTGTTGTGTCTTGTCAAGAAAAAATTGGTCAAGGATGTGCCTTAGCTGGGTAGATGCATGAATTTTGGCTCTGCAATGCATCACAGGCAGCTGGCTAGTAATTTACCCACAAGCTGTGTTGAAAGCCATAGCAGATTTGTTGGTTTCACAGGAAGCTAGCTAGTAATTTACCCACAAGCTGTACTGAAAGCCATAGCTGATTTGTTGGTTTCTGCATGTGAAACCAACTAGACTTTGATCATCAGTTTTTATTACCTCATGATGTCTCGAGATCAATTTTTACTCAAAAAGTTATGTTACATTACATCGATTATATTATACAATCACAATAAATACACAAAAAATAGAGTTTAATTTTAAAAGAATGAAAAAATTTTACTTTCACGAGACTTAGTGGATTGCATATGAAAGATAATCTAATAATTATAGTAGAACAGTTGTATTTTACAGTTGTTATATTAATTGTTCACAGTCGATATTATCACTAAGATATAGTTCTTCTTTAGTATAAATTAACAATGTTTCGTAATAAAATAACTTTGCTTATAATAAAATAACATTAATTTTAAACAACGTTCATAATCATAAATATATATTTTATTAATATAAATAAAATATTATATGTTTAGGAGAAAGGGATGAGGTACGGATAAAGTCCAAAAGGTTTCAAGTTCACTAAAGACAGATGGAATAAAATGTTTATCTCGGCCCATGGGATTCCGGCCGACGAGATTCCAACCGTGACGTAATAAATATCTCAAGTGTGATGTAACCCAAGACTTCCTAAGTTCAACAAAGAATCTTGGATATAAATAAATAAAAAATCCAAGACTTCTTTTCTTAATAAAGGACTTATGTATAATATGTCAAGGGTTTTGGATAAATCATCAGAACCTAAGGTTATTCTTGTTGAAGAAGAAAGTTTCAGATGAAGTAAAAGATTTTTAAGACCTCATACAGTAGATACATTTGGTTGTCACGAAGTTCTCGTTTTTTTTAAACTTTTCCTAAATAAAGAAGAATTTGTAGCATGATAGAATTATTATGTAAAAAGAGTTCAAAATTCTGGAATTCTCGAAACATCAATGCATTCGAAGTTATGGTTCCATGATCTCTGAAATACTAATAATACTAATAAGTTTGAGATTATAATTATTTGATTTTTTAGAGTCCTAATTAACATGGGAGATATAATAGCAGTGAAACAAAGTAGCCTATAAAAGGTAAGCTGAAGACAACCAGATACGCATGATGTAATTAATAATTCTTTATAAAGATACTAAGTTTAAGAACTGTCATTATATTTCTCTTAAACACACACACACAAAAACAAAACCCTAACTTAAGTATCGAAGGGTTTTTGTAGGACAATCAATTTTACTCATAATATTTTATATAATTTTGAATGATACAACAATCAAGCTAAGCAAAAAAGACCATTCTGGTGTATAGGATTCCAATAAGGATTTTATTGTATCAACATTATAATTGAATTATATAAGTAGTTTAATTTGTAGAATGCTATCTTATAAATTTAATCAATCATACTCAAATTAAATCTATTATTTTCTTCAACAACTAGTACTAATGCTACCATTCTCCAACATTCTGATTAGAGATAATAACATCCAAGAGCCTAAGGTTCTTTATCCATTATTTACAATTAAAAATATAATTTGCTCTTTTGAAATAAATAAATTCTTAACTTAATGTTTAATAAATTGGCAAAATTAATTTTATGATATTAAAATTTATCCGTTGTTTCTTTTTTTTATATATTTTAGGTTTTCACACACCCAAGTCTCGCCCTACCCCATGTACAAACACAAATTAAAAAAAAAAAAATCTCTCCAAAAAATTGGTGCAAGAGAGAATCGATCAGTTAACCTTTCGCTTCTACGATGAGAGAACAAACCAAAAAAGAGCTATACTATTATTAGAGTGTTCAACTTAACATTAAAGTGTATCTCACTCATTTAAGTAAAAATTAAAGATTTCTTTGTTAAAAATTGATAAATTAGGTCCTTATTCATAAAATAAGAAATAAAAACTCAAATGTTATGAATCAAACTCTCTAAAAACTTTAATCTCTTATCATATTATCCACCCAATAAAAATTAAAGAATAAAATACAAAATTATCTGTGTCAGTCATGCATGCACAGAAGGTACATGTCATGAGTACAACAAGTTTCACTTGTTGGCCATTATCGAGACACCCACCTTTGTTTGTTTTCTTCTTCACATTGAACTAAGTTTGGGGGGCCAGGCTAAATTGATTTGTCCTTTTCATCCTTTTGATCTGTTAAAATACAAATAGAGGCATGCACTTGCATTCTTTTCTTTCCAGAGAGAACTCTACAATCATTCACGCATTGCATTTTCCAGATAATAATGCACTTGTCTGTTAGCTACCTTGTTTGGCTTCTGCTGCTTATTCACCCAACGAACACCAAGAAATCTACCACTTTACTACTTTACATCCAAATAATTAATTATCTCATTTCACTATTCAAGTCATGTCGCTGCTTAAAATAAAATTTAAAATAAAAATTTGAGAAATAGTACTACTCATTTTAATATCTTGACTTTTACATTATATTTATGCATATAACAATAACTATAATAATATAGCTTTTCTCTAAAATAGATTTTGGTTCGATTTTTCACATAAGAGGGAGAAAGTTTTTACAAGATATACAACACAACAAACCTAAATGCTTTGTCCTTTCGAAGACGCCATTGCTAAATCTGCAAGCTTTGAGAGATTCAACTTCACAACAGTGTCTGCAAACACCCTAGTGTCCTCTTCAGAATTTCCCTCAGGTATATCCACAACATATGATTCCAAAACTATACAGTAAACTTCACCTCCTTGGTTAACAAACTCGTTCACTGATGTTACAGAACGATAATTTTGCAGTCTGTGATCACCCCCAAGAATTTTAAAGCTCAAAATATGCTTCTCATCATCAAGAATCTCTAATCTTTCTGTGCTTGCAGAAGCTGGAAGCCCAGAAACAATCTTAACATCTCTTACACTACCAAGCACTTCTCCGTCGCCAGCTTTCATCCTGCAGCTTTTGACGAAGCACTTGTAACTTTTAGGGTTAGCAAAATCGCGAACGATAGGCCACACAACGCTTAGAGAAGAGTGAATTCTTTGTTTGATGATGGATGTGCAAGTGTTTGGTGATGGGAAAAAAGTATGGTAGTTTTTTATGACGGTTTCAAGCTTGGTTTGTTCTTCAAGTGTGGGAGAATTTGATGGGGAAATTTGCTTAGGGTTTAAGGGTGAAATTGTTGCCATTAATGAGCTAGAAATTTGAGCTTTGTTTCAAGAAATATGTTGTATTTGAAGGAGAAAAATGAGAATGGGAAAGAATGGAGGAGATAACAAGGGATTTCTTCTCTTTGGTGTACTTGTGCATAAATATGATAACATATATATAAGGGTAATTAAATATTATTAATTTTGTCATCCCAATTTTCTGAAAAGGTTAATGTATATCTTGTAGTCTACGGAAGATATGTAGACTTGAAGCAAAACTTGGAATAGACGACAAAATACTTCTGAATTGATTAAAATTGTGATTGGAAGTGCTTAGCAGAAGTACTTTAGAGTCAAAGTACTTTTCATACAAGTAATGTTTTGTTTTGTTAAACCAATTTATTATTAAAAAAATTGGGCAAGATATTAAGGCATTTTTAGTTTATTTGATTGGTTACTTGAAAATTCTTAACACTAAATTTAAAATTTCTCCCACAAAATCTCAATCTATAAAACTGAATTCTCAAATTTAAACAAACATGCCTTTAAGTTCAAGAATGATGTCCTCGTGAGCTTTCAAAAATCGATTCCTTTTGGTGGCAAGTTGAAATAAACATAATTAAAGAAGCCATGCAACATTTTGCAAGTGGGAATTAAGAGATTAAAGTATAAACCTAATGGAAACTTTTAAATCTTTTTAATCATTAATTTTCACTACTAATCATAGTTTAAAAGTTTAAAATATTGGTGGATTTTGAATAATTGTGTAGACTTTCACTACCTTTCTTTTATATAATATATATATTATCACCAACTTGCGTTTATTTTACATTAATTTTGTATAATCACCGATTTGTTATGTTAATCAATAATTGAGTGGTAATCTAATCTAATTTACAATTTATATTGTAGAGGATTTAGAAGCGTATTGTTACGAACCGCCTTTTAAAAGTAAAATTTTTCTCCGCTATACAAGGACATCCGGAAAAAGAAAGATATTTCTCAAGAGTTTCATAATCTTCTAAAGAATTTCATAACCTTCTAAAACATTCCGAAGCCATCTAGATGTCCCTAGAATCTTTTAAAAATCTTTAGTGTGATCAGGACGAATCTAGTACATTTTAGAATATTCTAAAACATTGAAGATAACTAACACATCCTAGAGTATTTTAGAATGTTCTTTGTAAATATCTTGTAGAGTTTTCTAGACTTAAAATTATAGCCACACATTTGCAGTGAGGAAATTCTATAAATAGGTGGTGGCCTCATTTGGCCAAACTATCCTACCATTCTCTCTTCCTACAATCTTATAACCATTTATGAAGTAATACAATCTTCTTCCTACAAAGCTCTCTTTTGTATTTTCTCTCGTAAAGTCGCTACACATAACCTCTAAGTCCAAACTTCCGCACAAATCAAAAACTTACTTAGTTGGCGTTGTGCATAAAACCTAACTAAGTGTCACATGGTAATTAGTGAAAAGTCGTATCTCGTGACACGTGCTATCAGAGCTTAGTGCGTGGACAATACTGAGCTGCGTAAGATTTATCTTTCACCATGGCAAGTAAAGAGGCAGAACCTAGCAATGTTACCGAGGTGCCGTAAGAAGAGCGTGGCCATGAGAAAGGCTGTGATGTGAGGAAAAATCCGTCCAAGGATCGCTTTGTGTTCCAAGGACGTATTGCATTTAATTAAGGCAAGATTGGCCAAGCTTGAGTTAGTCATAGGGGATGTGTAGGATCGATTCCACACCCTCGACTCAAGAATAGAGAAGCGAGAGTGTGACGACAATAATGTTGCTGAAATAGAAAGTAAGTTCCATAATGCTCTGAACTCTTTTGTTTCATCTATGACACAAGCCATAAAAGAATTCAACAGAAGCATGGCAGCAAAGACAAATGCTATCAATGCGGGAATGTATGCAATTAGGCAATACCTCACATTATGTAAGGCTACAATTGTGGCCGGAGGTATGGCGAGTAACATGCCAAAAATTAGGGTCCCTGACCCACCGAAGTATAGAGGCAGACGTGATGCTAAGGAACTCGAGAACTTTCTTTGTATGATGGAGCATTACCTCGAAGCCATGAACATCTGTGACGAATCCATCAAGATTGGCACTTGTATCCTCTATTTCGAGCATGATGCAGTACTATGATGAAGACATCAACACACCAAGATGGAGAGGAGATTGTGTGTCATCAACACGTGGGAAGCATTCAAGGCAGAATTCAAGAAGCAATTCTACCCAGAGAATGTTGAAGAAGTAGTGATACGGAGACTTCAAGGCCTAAAACAGCACAGGTCAATTAAAGACTACATAAGGAAATATAATTCCTTAATGATGGAGATCCCCGACATGCCCGGGAAGAGTCAGTTGTTGTTTTTTCTTGATGGATTGAAAACATGAGCGGAGCAAGAACTTAAAAGGCAGAATGTGCAAGACCTTGCTTCGACCATTGCAGCAGCTGAAACCCTCACGAGTTCCAACGTGAGTTGTCGAAAAATGACAAGGGCAAGAAACCCACCTTTAATCCTAGCCAAAGCAGCCATGAGAAAGGTGGGGGAGATTAACCTCACAAGCTAAATCCGCAATCTAACCGACCACCAAAGATAGTGAAAGGCGACACGATGGCCATAGGGTATACGACAAGCGAAATTAGAATTGCTTTCTTTACAGAGGAATGCACTACACCAAGGAATGTCCGCAGCGCACCAAGCTAAACACAATCATTAGTGCTTACGAGAAGTCCCAAGAGGATGTACACTTGGGTTCGATGCACATCCTCAACTCAATCAAGGCTAAAGATATGCCAATGGGGGTGACGACTAAAGCCGAGATGGTGACAAAGCTTGATCCCGACAAGATGTTGAAATAAGTTGATGCTAGCATAAATGGCGTAAGCTTCAAAGCTTTTATTGATTATGGCACTAACCAATGCTTGATTGCAGTGAGTATTGTAAAGCAATTGGGCCTAGCACTCACCAATTGGTGTTGGGCGATGAATATATCGATAAGATGTTGCCCTTCACCTTCACAAATGACGAGTGCATAGAATTCAATGATGCGGGAAAGTTCCATAAAGTGCCCATTAAGCGAAGATATGTTGGCTCAAAGGTTATATCCGCTCTACAAGTGGCGAAATGAGTCAAGAAAGGTAAGGAGACTTACTTGACCGTGCTAAAGGAAGGCGATTCTCCAACATCGACACTTGATATCTCGAAGGAAGTTCAAGGCATACTCCAAGAATTCAAAGATATGATGCCGTCGGAGCTGCCAAAGAAACTTCCACCAAGGCGAGAGGTGGACCACGAGATAGAACTTGAACCTTGTGTTAAACCTTCAGCAATGGGTCCTTACCTCATGACTCTAACCAAGCTCGAGGAACTCTGAAAGCAGTTAAAGGAGCTCTTGGATGCAGGATTCGTGAGGCCTTCTAAAGCACTATTTGGTGCACTGGTTATATTCCATCATAAGCATAATGGGAGATTGTGTATATGCCTAGATTACCGAGCCCTAAACAAGGTAACAGTCAAGAACTACTACCCGATCCCCCGAATTAATGACTTGTTTGATTGACTTGGAAATGCAAGATGCTTCTTTAAGCTTGATATGAGATCCGACTATTGGCAAGTGCGCATTACCTAGGGATATGAACTAAAAACAACGTGTGTGATGAGATATGGATCTTATGAGTTCTTAGTTATGCCATTCGGCCTCACTAATGCACCTGTCACATTTTGCACCCTTATAAACAAGATTTTTCACCCGTTCCTCGATAAGTTCGTGGTGGTATATTTGGATGACATGATAATCTATAACAAGAGCCTTAATGAGCATTTAGAACACTTAAGGCGTGTCTTCCAAATCCTGAAAGAAAATGAGCTATATGTGAAAAAGGAGAAATGTTTGTTCGCCCAACAAGAGGTGATATTCTTGGGGCATAAGATATCCGATGGGCGGATACACATGGATACGACCAATGTATGTGCCATCTAAGAATGGAAACCCCTTACTACAATAATAGAGTTGAGATCATTCCTTAGCCTTATCAACTATTACCGACACTTCATTCAATGGTATTCTACTAGAGCAACACCCTTAATAAATTTGCTTAAGAAGAAGGAACATAGGATTGGTCACCCACATATCAAAAAGCCTTCGAGAATCTTAAGTAAGCTTTGATGGAGGAACTGTTTCTCTCGCTACCCGACTACTTCAAACCATTCGAGGTGAACACAAATACGTCGAACTTTGCTATTGAGGGTGTACTTATGAGGACAGACACCCTATCGCCTACGAGAGTCACAAGCTAAATGACACGGAGCGGAGGTATCCCATGCACGATAAAAAGATGACTGCGATCATCCATTGCTTGCGAGTATGGTGACATTACTTGCTTGGAAGTCGGTTCGTGATCAAGACCGACAATATGGCGACAAGTTACTTCCAAAATCAAAAGAAACTCAGCCTCAAGCAAGCAAGTTGGCAAGATTCTTGGCAGAATTTGACTATGTCATAGAGTACAAGCCTGGGAAAGCCAATGTCGTAGCTGATGCATTGAGCCACAAAGCAGAGTTTGCCAACATCAGCCGACCTGAATGCGACATATTGGATCAAGTAAAGGAAGGCTTGACAAATGATCAATTTACCAAGAGTCTCATGGAGCTATGTCGAGAAGACAAGATAAAGCGATTTTGGGAACAAGTCAGCATTCTCTATACTGTCGGCAATTGCCTTTACATTCCAAAGTAGAGAAGTTTGCGAAAAGAGTTGATGAAAGAGTGCCATGATTCAAAGTGGGCAAAACATCCGGGTACTCATCGCACGATGGCCTTGCTTAGAGATTCATACTATTGGTCACGAATGAGGCATGACGTTGAGGCGTATGTAAGGACTTGTCTTATATACCAACAAAACAAAGTCGAGCACAAGCACTTACCAGGTTTGCTTGAACCTTTTCTTGTTCCTAAACATCCATAGGAGTGTGTTACAATAGACTTCATTTCAGCACTTCTGAAATCGGAAGAATGTGGTTCCATTATGGTTGTGGTAGATAAATTGTCGAAGTATGACACTTTCATTCCAGCTCTATGAGACTGCACTATCGAGGACGCCGCCCGCTTATACTGTGAAATATTGGGGGTTGCCTGGCAATATCATCAATGACCGAGATCCAAGATTCACTGGCAAGTTTTAGAGAGAACTCTTCAAGCTCATGGGATCAGACCTCCATTTCTCCACAAGCTTTCACCCATAAACCAACGGTCAAATTGAACAGGTGAACGCATTGTTGGAGATGTACTTACGGCATTTCTTGAGTGCCAACCAACATGATTAGGCAAAGTTGATGGATGTGGCGCAATTCTCCTACAACTTGCAGTGGAGTGAGGCCACTTAACATAGCCCTTTCAAGATCGTGATAGGACGACAACTCTTAACGCCACAAACGATGATTAAAGGCTATACAGGTTGTAGCCCCTCTGCCTACAAATGGGTCAAAAGTTGACAAGAACAACTAAACGTGGCCAAAGTTTACTTGGACAAAGTGTCCAAGAAGATGAAGAAATGGGCGGACAAGAGTCGGAGAGCGTTAGAGTTCCAAGTCGGCGACCTTGTCTTAATAAAACTACCACCTTGACAATTCAAAGTGCTGTGCCAAGTACATCCGAGGTTGGTACACAAGTATTAGGGATCTTTTCCTATCCTACGCTAAGTACATCCGAGGCTGGTACGCAAGTATGAGAGATCTTTTCCTATCCTTGCAAAGGTCGAAAAGGTTTCTTATCTGGTTGAGTTGCTACACAAAATGAGAATTCATCTAGTCTTCCATGTAAGCTGCTTAAAGCCATATCATACAAATGCGGGAAGATTCAAGTCGCGGTGAATCGCATAGAACGCCGCTCACCAACCTAACCTCCTTCAATCGTGAAGTCGAAGAAATCCTTGCAGATCGACTCATTCGGAAACAAGGAATCCCCAACTACTCAGAGTATCTAGTCAAATGGAAGAATTTGCCAAGTCACAAGGCAAGTTGGGAGAAGGAGAAAAACCTATGGCAATTTCGCCATGTAGTCAATGCATACAAGCAAGGAAAACTTGACGAGGGCGTCAAGAACTCAGGTGAGGGAGAATGTCATGAACCGTCTTTCTAAGGTAAAATTTTTCGCCGCTATGCAAGGACATCCGGAAAAATGAAGATATTTCTTAAAAGTTCTAGAATCTTCTAAAGAATTCCGTAACTTTCTAGAACGTTCCGGAGTCATCTAGATGCCTCCGGAACCTTCTAAAACCTCTAGTGTGATCCGGACGAATTTAATACATTTCAAAAGATTCTAGAACATTGAAGATAACTAGCACATCTTAAAGTATTCTAGAATGTTATTTGTAAATATCTAGTAAAGTTTTCTAGACTTATAATTATGGCCACACATTTGTGGCAAAAAAATTTTGTAAATAGGTAGTGGCCTTATTTGGTCAAACTATCTTACTATTCTCTTTTCCTAAAATCTTGTAACTATTTGTGAAGTAATATAATATTCTTTCTACAAAGCTCTCTCTTGTATTTTCTCTCATTGAGTTACTACACATAACCTCTAAGTCCAAGCTTCCGCACAAATAAAAGGCTTACTTAGTTAGCGTTATGCATAAAACCTAGCTAAGTACCGCACGGTAATTAGCGAAAAGTCGCTTCCCGTGACAGTATGTATTTAAGAGTATATACTTAAAAAGAGCCCTAAATTATAGAAAGAATATTATTCATCGTTAAAAAAGAGCCCTAAATTATAGAAAGAATATTGTTCATCGTTAAAAAAGATGAGCTTAAAATAAATAAATTATAAGTCTTAGATTTTTTTAATAGAAATATTTTGAATTAAAAATTTTAAAAATTAAATTTGTGTTCAAATCGGACAATATTTATTTATTTATTTATTGAACCCGAATGATTACATTCACACATCTCATCTATCCCAAACTTAGGCCAAGTTAATTAACATATATTGTTCCATTTATTTCTCTGCCAAAATATAATTGATACACAAAGCATAGCTTTCCACAAAATCTATTCATTCCAATACATTTACACTAATTAGCCTAGTAAATTTATCTCGAACATGTGACTTAATAGCAGAATGTAAGTCACATTTATTCTATTAATGATGCCAGAACTTCAAGAAGAATTCCCATTGCTATAACCCAAACCTAAGCTCTTCATTTTTGTTATTGTTATCATCATCACTGGAAATCGTTCAAATTTTGGTAGGAATTTCTTCTGCAACTAGACCAGTATTCAGCTACAAGCTTGGAAAAAGAAGAATTAATTTCCATTAGCTTTGCTGGTTCATCATACTCCAATAATTTCCCTGAAAATCAAGAGTTGATTTTTCAATTTGTACAGTCAATGTAATCTGTCAAAGTTTATCAAATGAATTGAGAAATAAAAGTTTACCATATGAAAGAACCATAACCATGTCACTATCAATAACAGTTGGTACTCTATGAGCTACTGTGATCACTGTGCAATTGGAAAATTCCTGCCTGATAATTCTCTGTAAAATTGCATCTGTTGCAGAATCAATGGAAGCTGTAGCTTCATCTAGAACTAGAATTCTGTTTCTCTTTAGGAGAACTCTTCCGAGGCAAAAGAGTTGGCGTTGCCCCGCACTCCAGTTTTCACCCTCATCACTCACTGCTTGATCAACCATAATCAGAAGAACACACATACATATTCTCCAATATTTCACTACATTCTAATGCAAATGCAAACATTTAAGGTTATGTTTGTAACTTACCAGATGAGCCCAGCTTATTAGGTAAGCTGCTGATTGTTTCCTTAAGCTGACACTTCTCCAGAGCCTATAAATCAAACATTTATATCATGTGTAATCAGTAATCTGTACCATAACTTGTCAAGAAACAGAAAAGTAATAGTCTATCTGCAAAATTTTCTGGGTTTTTGGTCAGCTGGCTCACATTCCATATTTCATCATCTGAGTAGAGGCCTAAAGGATCCAAATTAGTTCGCACGCTACCCCTGAAAAGAGTTGGTTCCTGAGGGATGATGCTTAACTTCATTCTCAAATCTTTTAGTCCCATCGAGCAAATGTCAAGTCCATCTATCAGAATTGAACCACTTGCCGGCTCTACCAAACGAAACAATGCAGTTATAAGTGTTGTTTTTCCACTTCCAGTCCTTCCCACAACTCCTACTCTTGTCCCTTCACTAAATGTGCAAGTGATTCCTTTGAGTACTATTGGAGCGTTTGGACGGTATCTAACCTGTAAGACACAAAACATAAGGAAGAAATTCTGTAATGGGGTACTTCAAAAACTTTTCCACTTATAATATATGAGCTTCATTATGCATCTTACCTTTAGCTCTTGTAGCTCTATCCTGCCCTTAAAAGGCCATGAAGTCGGTGGTCTTTTGTCTTCCACAATTGCTGGAGGCTCTGGTGGGATTTGCATGAATTGTTTGATCCTTTCAACTGAGATAATGTAGTTCGATAAGTAGCAATACCATCGGCTCCAGAAAACTTGGGTGCCAGTCAGTGTAAGAGCATAGGAAAGTGAAAGTCCAACAAGTCCTGCAAAAAAGAGAGTTAAAAAAATATCAGCATCATTCAAAAATTTAAGGACAGTTGTAAAATTGTAATTTAAGTAATTTTAATTACCTGGAGCTACATAGCCTCTAGGAATCAAAACAAGGAGAAGAGCAGCAGTGAAAAGAGTCAAATTTTGAACTGCTTCTATTCTTAGAATTAGCCATTCCATGACACCATTAGAATGGAAGAAAAGTGTGGCATCTGTATCGACAAGTTTTAGGTAGTTTCGGAAGAATCTATCCACCATGTTGAATGCTCTTATTGTGACAACACCTAGTGATGTTTCAGCCGTATAATTCATTACAGGAGCTTTTGTTGTCCCATTGATTCTGATTAATTCTCTTGCAGTTGCTATATAATATCGCTGCAGTAATTAAAAAGTGAAACAGGATCAGATATTTGTTTTGTACCGTAAAAGGAAGAGAAACTGAAGAAATCAAGAATGTAATTAAAGCTTGATTTAGCTACCTGAACATATTTTATGGCTACCATAGCAAGAATGGCTACTATTAAAACTTGCCATGTGACAAAAGTCATGGTTCCAATTGTTGCCAGCATTTCAATGCCAGCAGCAGCTACAAATAGAATGGAAAAAGGTATGTCGAAATCCAGAACACTCAAATCTGATGAGGCCTACAAGCAAGATAGTTATATCAGATGAAGCCTACAAATGTTTAGCCGAAAGTTTTGCAAGTAAAATACACTGAGGTGGTACATAAAAGGATAGTCTTACGCGGGTTAAAATCCGTCCAATGGGCGTAGAGTCGAAGAAAAGCATTGGAGCTTTAAAAATGGAATTTATAAAACCTGAGAAGAATGCTTTAGAAGCCTTTAGTCCCAGATGAGCTGAATAATAGGACCTGAAATATACAAAAACTGTACTAGCTGTAGAAACTCCAGTGTAAACTCCAACCAAAATGCCACTGGTGACTTCAGGAATTTGAATTGCATATGCTAGCCAATAAGTTGCAGCAGCTTGAAGAGCAACAAAACCACACTGAGCAACTAAGCTTAAACATAGAAGAAGCATTCCTTTCGATACAAGGAGATAATCCAGGAATGGCTTCCATCCGACATCTCCAATTTCCATTTCTTCTTCGTCTGTTAGTTGTACTCCCGGTAAACCCTTCACAGAAATCTCCCCCTCACTGTTTTCCGTCACGAGGTAATTCCCATTAGGCTTCTCTGTCCTAACCGTGTGGTCTTTTTCTACCTTTCCAGATCCTCCTTCGCCTTCATTATTTAATGGACCCAACCCTGTTATCCCCTCTCTATGAGCATTCACAAGCTGTGCAAACGCCGTCCCAGCCAATAATAGCTCTTGATGGCTTCCCGATTGAGTAATTTGTCCACCTTGCAAAACCTATGACGAAACAAGATCATTGTGTAAATGAATGAAACAACTTGGATTATATATTAAATGATGCATAACAAGTCAACTCAGTGAAAATTTATACCAGAATTCTATCAACTTCAGAAAGAAATTCCACTTGATGAGTCACTAGAATGACAGTCTTCTTTTCTAATGCACCCATTACACATTCCTGAAAAGTATCAAACAAGTAAACAATAGTGAAAATGAGACTGTTTATTATGTTGGTTTTCATACTTGTAAAAAAACTTGAAATTGTTTTCTTACGTTGAATAGAGTTGCAGCTGTATGTGCATCTACTGCACTGAAGGGATCGTCAAGGAGAAAGATATCGGCATCATTATAGACAGCTCGAGCAAGTTGAATCCTCTGCTTCTGTCCTCCACTCAAATTAAGCCCTCTCTGACCAATCTCTGTGAGATCACCGTGGTCAAAATTATTGATATCCTTTTCTAATGCACATGCTTTAATAGCCTTATCATATCTGGCCTTGTCCATTGGCTTCCCGTAGAGAATGTTATCGCGAATGCTTCCACTTTGAATCCAAGAAGTTTGAGACACATAGGCAGTAGATCCATATACATTTACCTGTTTGAAGAAATTGAAAAGGTAAATATTAGTTTGTCCATTGACACAAATTGAAAGCATGAAAATATACTTAAATATTAGTTTGTAACTCACAGAGCCTGAAATCTTTGGTATTTCTCCGAGTATAGCATACAAGAGTGATGATTTTCCAGCCCCAACTGACCCGCAAACTGCAACCTTTTGCCCCCATTTAATATCCAAATTTACATCTCTCAGAGTTGGAATTGCCAATTCTGGATCCCAACTGAAATTGCCTTCTTGTATTTTCAAACTTCTGCCTGAGTTCTGCAATGAAATTCTCCTCACATCATCATTCTTGAGCTCATCGTCAAGCAAAAAATTATTGATCCTGTCGAATGAGACCTTGACTTGGATCATAACAGAAAGAGCTTCAGGAATCATTCTGACCGGTTCTCCCATGCTCCTCAGTGTTGCGAGAACTGTGAAAATGGTGCTAGCATTAAGTGGAGCACTACCGATTACGGCACAACCCAAGAAGATTATTGAAGAAATGATAGTTGGAGACATCCAATACAGGGCAGTGCCATAAGCCTTTATAAGCTGTGCTTCGGACAACCATTTGAATTCTCTTTCACGGCGAGACTCAATCAAGCTCTTGAACTTCTCTTCCCATGATTGTAACTTAATGATTTTCATACTGTTTAGGATCTCAGAAGTGGACCTAAGTCTCTCATCTTGAGCAATCATGAATTCTGATTGACACTTTTGTAGCAACTTAGCAAAAGGCACGTTAAGAAGTCCACAAATTAGAAGGGGAATTAAACCAGGAAGCGCACCAAGACCAACAACTCCAAAAAGGACAGAAATGGCTAAAAAGAGTTGCAATGCAAGACTCCATGTCGAATGGAACCACCACGGGAATTCTCCCATTCGATATGCATCAACTGCAATATAATTCACAATCTCCCCAGTTGAATGCCTTTTCCTTCCCAAACTAGAAAGTTTTAGCTGCTTCTGATAGACTGCCACCATTAAAGCTGATCTCATCCTCATTCCTGACCTTCTTGAATCAAAGTAACAATGCCTCTGAGAAAAAGACTCAACCACTTTTACAATTATCAAACACCCCACGATGGAGAGACCTTTTCGCAAATTTTCCTCTTCGCGATTGGAATAGTTTACGAAAGCATAGAGCAAAAGAGGAAGAACTACTACAGCAATTGTCCTAAGCAAAGCACAGATTGCTATAAACAAATTCTCTTTCAAGTAAACTTTTGTTACGGCCCGAAAAACCAAGTTCCTAGTGTTATTTGAGTCTTTCTCCTTTACAAGCGAATCCCATGCCTGTGCAAATCTCTGGTAGGCTAAATTGGCTTCATCTTCAGGAATAAGAGAAGGTATATCTTCTAGAGCTAATGGTTTTGAGTAACCCAAATAAAGCAAAGGGTTAATCCAAGAAAATGTAAATTTGTTAAGAAAACCTGCATTGCCTAGTTCTGTTTGGTTCTTTTCGGCCTTTTCAACCAACAGAGGCTCAGATAAACTCTTATCATCTGTAATTTGAGAAGCAAGATGACAGAAGTTTCTAAAAGCACAAAAGAGCAATAAAAGGTTTACAGGCAAAGAAAATATGTCGAAAATTTTGATGCTATGAGTTCTCGCTAAGATTTCAATGTTAAGAGATGAAATCAACAAAGAAAAAGACATCCACCAAAGAGAGATGAAAATTTTGATACATTTGGAGCTTTTAACAAGCAAAGAGGCTGCTAAAGAAATCCAAACCAGTCCTCTAACAATGGAAACCAACCAGCTGAAATTATTGAATCCAACAGTTTTGGCTATAAGAATCCAGAAACCTTGTCCAAGGTATGCAATGCTAACAAGAGCACAACAGATTGAAACAAATACAGAAATCCAATCCCTTCTATTGCTCCCATAGTTGTGGTGTTTGCAGAAAGAACTTACAAGCAAAGACAGATAGAAAACGCAGAGAAATGCTATATTGATAGCGTCTATGATGGTCCTTTGAAAGCAAAAAGAACCCAAATTAAATTCACCCTCACAAATCCAAGAGAATCCCCCTGCAAGTTCATGGAAACAGAGCCAAATAGAATTAGAAACCTTCATGGGAGAGTTAAAGCAGACTAGAAACAGATAAGCTAAAATCGAAGAACAAAACTCCATACGTTGATGGTATTTTTACTATTTTCAGTTCATATTGCATTAAAGTATTCAACAAACTTAATCCTTTGTGTCTTTAAATGGTAAGAATCTCATAAATATTCTCAATAGGGATGCTTTACAACCAAGAGATAATTAATGAAGCAGATATATTAGAATTACACCAAAACATTAAACAAATCATAAGTGTTAACATTTTTGTTCAACCCTTAATCATTTAGAACCATACAAAGAGCAATAAATATTCATGCAAAGATTCAAGGAAGAAAAAGCAAGAACAAACAAGAGAGCATGAACATGAGGAAGAGCTGAGGAAATATATACCAAATGAGCTTCCCAAGAAAGCCATTTTTCTGGAAGCACTTTCTCTATTCAGTCTGCAGTTTTTTGCACTCACTAGCTTAAGTAGGAAAGAGCTTCAACAACAACACTTCATGTAATATGTAAGTAATAGAGTAAAAAGTAACTATAAACCAAAAATTCATCTAGTTTATGCGCAAAGGTTAATTTCCCACTTCTTGTATATTCTTTTATGCTTTTTTGGTATAATTGTATGTCAACTTTTGTTCTGAAATTGATGAACTTTTGAATATCAGGCATAATTGGCTTGCAATGGCTTTTGGGCTTAAAGCAAGAGTAGGCGCATAGATTTAAAGTTAAATTTGCATAGATTACAACAGAGAAAAAAAGAAAATAGAGGAAGAGCCGTGGGTAAGTTATAGTGTAAAAAGTAACCATAAACCAAAAATTCATCTAGTTTATGCACAAAGGTTAATTTCCCACTTTTTGTATATTCTTTTTATGCTTTTTTTGGTATAATTGTTTGTCAACTTTTGTTCCGGAAATTGATGAACTTTTGAATATTAGGAATTTTTTTTTTTTTTTGGCAAATTCTTTCGGGCTTAAAGGAAGAGTAGGCTCATAGGTTGAAAGTTAAATTTGGGTAGTGTTCCAATGAAAAAAATAAAAGAACTAGGCGAGCCACAATAAAGGGAGCCGTAGGAGAACACAATAGAGGGAGCCATAGAGAGCATAATATGGGTTTTTATTTTTTATTTTCTTTATTTTTTGTTAGTTTATATTTTATTTTAATTTTTATTTTTTCAAGAACATAAATAACTAATTTCTTTATAGTTAGGATTTTTATTGAAGTCCTATACATAATTTATTTATGTTAATTAATTAAATTTCAATAATTTTATTTGATGAATTCATATTTATTGTTTTAATTAAAAATTTATTACAAAATTTTGAACTTAATTATCTTAGTATGACCTTTTAAATTATTTTAATTGTGATTGTATGTGAACTACTATATCGTCATATTGTTAATTTGCAATAAGTGAGTAGCTTAATAAACTATTCATGTGAACTAATTTCTAAAGTATCTAAAATACACATTATGTTCTAGGGTCCTTGTGATATTATATTGTCTAATTCTTAATGAGTTCTTGCTTGTGAATTTAGATACACACTATGTCAAATTTCATGTGAGAATACATGTCTTATGTACACACCATTTATATTACATATATTATAAGAATCAAATAAATATATATATTACTAGCCCTAAGTATGTTGTAAACATCTTCATCAATAATTGCTAAGACTTAATACGATTGCATTAATATATAATTATCTAGTAGTGGATTGCTAGTCTTAAATATTTTTTCTCATTGATTTCCTAATCTCGTGAAATTATAATTTCTGTTTTTTATCTTGATTTTTATTCAATTTATTTTTTAATATTTAATCATTTAAAATTTTTTGTAAAGTAGTTCATTTAATTTAAAAAAATATATTAATTTTTATTATATTATTTTTTTATAATTGCATTTAATATTGTGATATCGATTATTACTTATTGTATTATACTACAATAATTTATACACTAACAAAATAAAACGTACGGAGGTCTATTATTTACTTATTTAAGTGTTGATTTTA
>JAXCLQ010003256.1:17112-32100 GCA_035584115.1 Cedrela odorata
TATATATATATATATATATTTAACTTAATAGACTATTTAGACAATTTTCCTTAAAGAAAATTCTAAAATGTCTCAAATTTCTTTTATTGAATATTCATACCTAATTATTTTATTTACATCATTACTTATATAAAACCTATTGTTTTGTTTTTCAAAGACATAGTATTTTTTTTAACTCTCTCTCCAAATTTATTCATCAAATATTTTTAATAAAATACTATTATTTTAAAGATTTGTTTTAGCAAGTAATTACTAGTTTTAATTAACTTATCCAATTAATTAAAATAATACACCATAAAGCAAGTAAGTAAAAGAGATAAGCACAATTTTTAGCGTGTTTTGGATTTCTCAATTGTACATTCATGAGGTTATGCCCAAAGAAACAATCCACTAAGAAATCAAAACAATACAAACACCAAATGACTTAAACAAAACTAAAGACTCACTCTTTATGTTGTTGATGTTGTGTTAAATCTTTTTAGTAAATTTGTTAATGAGATCCCCTCACATTGATACGTTGAAGTTCCTTTGATAAATTTAGCAAGATCCCATTCCTTGATGCCGTTAAACTCCCTTCAATATGCACAAATTCTTCTCTCGAAAAATGTTTTGTTCGTCTCCTAAAGAACAATATCAAAACGGTCTTCACAATACTTAAGAGAACTAAAGGTCTAAGTTTATCAAAATATAAATTACATAATTATAATTTCCATTAAGTTATTTTCATTTTAAAGTATGGATGAAAATATGAACAATTTAGAAAAAATAAAACAAGAAGAAGGAAGATAAAAAATCACACAGGGTTCTCTAATTGGTATGAACAAGGGTGGCTACACAGTTAAGAATATTACAAAATATATAATAAACCCTAAGCTTTCTTTAATGATGATTTTTGTTCCTAAACCTTAAATGAATAGATCTTCCTAAATAGGACAAAGTCTCTCTTACTTAAAACTCTTGTTTTCAAATAATTCTTCTTACCATTGAGTTGTAAAGTTGCCAACATAAGTTTCATAGTTAAACTTAATGTTCATATTTTGCCTAAAATAACTAGCCAACCTCTCATACCATGTTCTAAGAGCTTGTTTTAACCCATACAATACATTATTAAGTTTAAACACATAATCAGGAAAGTTAGGGTCTTCAAAACCTTTAGGATTTTCTATATAAGCTTCCTAATTCAAAATTTCATTCAAAAATGCACTTTTTACTTTCATTTGAAACAATTTAAATTGTAGAACACTTGCAATAATAAGAAATAATCTAATAGATTCTAACCTAGCAACATAAGCAAAAGTCTCATCAAAATCAATTCCCTCAATTTATTTCTCACCATGTTAGCAAATTCATTAGTTTTATTCTTAAAAATCAATTTTGCTCTAATAACATGAATATATTTAGGTCTAGGTGCTAGTGTCCACACATCATTCCTAACGGATTATTCCAATTTTTCTTGCATAGCATTTACCTAAGATTCTTCTAACAAAGTTTGTCTCACATTTTTTTTTCCAATTAATAAAATATAACAAACATTTTTGGGCATATGAACATACCTATTTTGTGTGGCCATGCTTTCATTGAGATTACCTATTATGAGATCATATAGATGTTTTTCTTTATTCTGGAAGAAAGTTCTCTTTTAATATGATTTGAGAAGTTGTGGCCTAATTAAGATTTGCAATATGATTAATTTTTTTATATGTAGTTTCTATTGCAATAGCATCCTGAATTTTTGTTGCAACAAACTAGTGACGAGAAACCCCCTTGAACACGAAGCCAAGAAAACCCCACGAAAGAGAACCAAGCCCAAGAATCTCGAATCGTAAGTTTTGTAATAACAAAATCCTTCCAAGATTTATACAAACCCCTAAGGAATTTACTCTTGAAAACCCTTGTAGAATCCCGATGGTCTTTTGCTAGCAAGAACGCCACAAAGGTCGCTGCTCCTTTGATAAGTTATTTGTTCAATTACTGAATAAGAAGAATCACTCTTCTCACAACACACGAATTTACTTGAAATTATTATTTTTTTTTGTTAATGACATATAATGTATTTAAATAGTTTTTCCAAGAAACCTAATTTCGTGCATGGGCTTTAAAAAATAATATTAAAGTTTAGCCCATGACACCAAAACATGAAATAACTTAAAACAAAAATTGGGCTCTTCCTCACAGCTAAGCTTGATCTTCTAATATTTAGGTCAAATGAATCAGTTTAGGATCCTTCTTTATGAAGACTATATGTTGCATGTCTGCTCCTCCTGTATGATTAGTACATTCGGCCATCATGTACTAGATTAGGCCTGTCATTGCCTCCTTGATCTTCTTTGCTCTTGGTTTTGTAATAAGCCCAACTGAAACATATAATAGATCACTCCTTTTGATCATATCTCCTCCCTCCTTGGGTTCCTCTTGTGCTGTTTGGATCACATTGACTGGGTTACAGTTTTTCTATGATTTTCACTATCTTTCATTTTGCACGTACCTATTTTTTATTCTCCATAGTGATACCAGTGACTTCTTCCTCTTGTGAATAATCAAAAAAATTATTAAAGTCATCAATAACTATATTTGCAAGTTCCATAATAGTTTGGGTTTTCATGTTATATAAACGATATGTCCAACTATTATTGAAATATCAAAGAATTAATCTAAGTCCTTTCAAAATTTCATATAAAGACTTACCTGTACTAGGTTGTAAGTATATACAATTAATCGCGTAGCATGGTGTTTATAGCTTTAGATCACAACTTCTTGGATAATTTCTTTGAGTTCAGCATAACTCGAGTCATTTTTTGTAAAGTTTTATTTTTTTTCTTTATGCAACACCATTTTGTTCAGGTGTCTTAGGAGTAGAAAATTTATGTGCAATTCCATATTTATTGTTAATTTCACTAATAAATTTCTAAACACATCAAATGAGATAGATTTTTCTCTAATAAAATCAACTCAAGTATTTGTAGAAAAATCATTTACACATACAAAAATATATCTTTTACCTCCTATGCTTTCTACCTAAATAGAACCCGTGAGATCCATATGAAACAATTGAAGTAACATTGACGTAAAGGTATGTTGGATCACTTTGTGTTTGGACTTAAGCTAATTTCCAAGTTGACATTGACCACAAACTATTAGCTACTTTTTGTTGAGTTTCAAAATCCAAGAAGAACACTTGTATTTACAATCTTGGTTAGATTCTTATAGTTTAAGTGCCCAAGTATTTGATTCCATAGTTCTATGTTATTAAAATCAATTATGTGACAAGTGAGTGGATATGTCAAAATGTAACAGTTGTCAAATGATCTAAATCCTTCTAAAACACAATATTCAAATTTATCAAACACTTGACATTTTTCTTGTATAAATTTAACACAAAGATCATCATCACAAATTTGACTAATATTAATCAAATTCGCCTTAAGATTCTCAACATAAAAAAAAAAAATTCAACTTCGAAAATCCTTCAACATTGAGTGTTTCTTTTCCTATAATTCGTCCTTTGACATTATCACCAAATATCACATGTATTTCTCAACACTATTCATAATCCACCAAGCTTTCATGATTTCCTATATCCATTGTCAAAATACCAAGAGTTAGTAGCACAAGCTTTTAGAGATGTATAAGCAACAAAATAATTAATTCCTAATTTCTTTATTCAAAATTTTCTAAGTCTTGGAACAATCTTAGACTTTAATTTTTTTCAAAAAATTCAGAAATTTGAAGCAATTGGGTGAACGTAACCTTTCATGTTGCATAAATGATGAGTAGAAATAAATTTCTTATTCTTACCTTTGAAACCATAGAATCGATGATCTAAACTCTTATCCTTACTCATGTTAAAAGTTCTAAATCAACAGGTGAAGCCTTAATAAACATTGTTTTGGGGCAAGATAGTTTTTCACCAAGATACCCAGTCCTTGATAATTGCTGTAGTGTTTTATTGTCACTGTTGTGTTGTGAACTTAAACAAAACTAAAGACGTCTTCTTTATATTGTCACTGTTGTGTTGGATATTCTTGGTAAACTTGTTTTACGAGATTCCCTCACCTTAATACGTTGAAATCTTTTCGACAAATTTAGCAAGATCCCCTTGCTTGATGTCATTAAAATTCCTTTACTAGCAGAAATTCTTCTCCTGAAGAATGTCATGTTCGTCTCCCGAAAAATAATATCAAAATGTCTTTACAACACTTAAGAAAACTAAATCTCTAAGTTTATGAAAACATAAATTATATAGTCATAATCTTTATTAAGTTATTTTCACTTTAAAGCATAGATTTGAATATGAACAACTTCGAAAAAAAAAAAAGAAGAAAGACAAAAAATCACAGAAGGCTCTCTAATTGACGTGAAAAATGGTGGCTATACAGCTAATAATGTTACAAAATATGTAGTAAACCTTAAGTCTTGTTTAATGAAGATTTTGTTTCCTAAACCTCAAAGGAACATATCTCTTAAATAGGAAGAAATCTCTCCTAATTTAAACTCTTATTTTTAAATAATTCTTTTTTTTTTAGTTGTAGAATTACTAACACAAGTATCTTAGTTAAGTTTGATGTCCATATTTCATCTAAAATAATTAGCAAACTTAAATTCCTTACATGTGAAGAATAATATTATGATGTGTAGAAAACTATCAAGTTTTTTGCAATAGAATGAGTAACAAAAAAACTGTTTTCAGAAAATACCAACTCTAAAAACCCTAACAATATTAAATTTTTGAATATATATATATAAATTGATAGTGACTTCACTATCTTGATGTTTTATTTATTTATTTATTGTGAACTATTATTACAACAATGCAATATATAACTTGATAGACCTAACAACAACTAAGCTTATTGATCCCATCTTTACGTCTGGTAACAAATGTAAAAGTATCTATTTCCAACTATTTTTTATTTGATAAAAAAATTAATTCTTATATTCAGATTTCAAATTATAAAAAAAAACAAATAATTTTTATTTTCCATTCAAACGTTCAACTCTATTAAGATTTCGGTAAAAAAAAATGTTACTCTAGTCTTTGGAATTGCAAAACGAATTATTTTAGGCTATGATTATGGAGATGGCAGACTATTATTTGAAAGCGTAATTAATGGATACCTCTAGAGATTTGCTAAAATAACAAGTAGATAGAGCTATATATGAAAATCACATATACCTTCACTGAAAATAATAAGAAGATTGATTTTCATTGGGAAATACAAAATCCGCTTCTAATATTTTTTTTGTTGAAAATATTAAAGTAATTCATTCATTATTTTTCTTATGTTTTCTTTTTTAATATAAAACCCACTTATTAAATCTATTGAAATATTTTATTACCTATAAATATCAAATGTGCACATTTTTTTATCTTTTACTCTCAACAAAATATTTTTAAAAAAATTATTACAAATATTTTTATTATAAAAATAAGCAATTAGCAATTTTTTTCTTTCGTTTTGTCTTGTTTTCATTAATAAATTATTTTGTTAAAAATAAATTTTATACTTTAATTTTTTTTTGTTAACAAAAATATTTTTAAATAAAATTTTTATGCATTCAACTTTCTAATAAGTGAATTTTATACTTGAAAATAGAAAAGAAAACAAAATAAAAGAAAAATAATAAAGAAATTATTTTAATAGTTGTAACAACAAAATATGTAGAAGGGTAATTTTGTATTTTCTAATGAAAAACTAATTTTCTTATTATATTCAGAGGATGTATTTGTGGCTTTCACATATAAATTTATTTGCCTGTTATTTTGTCAAATCTCTGGAGAGGTATCTATTAATTACTCTTAATTGAAATTAGAAAAAAAAAAAGTTATTATTTGGAGTTTGGGTATTCGAAGCTTATGGCCCATTTGATAAGAATTTTTTAAAAAATAAATGTTTAGATATAATTCAAAAACTTCAATTTTAGTTTTAATATTTTAATATAATATCTAGAAACTATTTTTAAATTTAAGAGTCAAAATAAATGTTTGATATAGTTTTTAAAAATAGATTTTTATTTACTCATCTACATGCCTTTTGTAAACTAATTTTTCAATACCATCTACTTAGGAGAGTAAATTATCAAATATATAATAATTTTTAATCAAGAATTACAAACCTAATTTTCTCTGCATTTGAATGAAATTGGAAAATGAGAAAAATTCTTCAATTTTTTTTTTGAATGCTTTAGAAAGAGCTCTCTATCTCTCTTTTCCAATGTTCAATAAGGCTTCTCCATTTTTTTTAGATGATTAATTCTAAGAAATAAAGTGTAAAGATTTAAAATAGAAGTGATTGTAAAAAAAAATGAAAGAATTAACAAAGACAAAAAGATCAAATTGTGTAAAAGTTCAAAATAAAAGTGATGGCATAAGGATTTTGAAATAATTTTAAAAAATTAAGAAAATAATAAATAATTAGCTAAAAAATTAAGAAGTAATGGTAATTCTCCTTTCAATAACCCAACCATTAATTTTTGGGCATATAGTTGACACAATCTTGTAGTTCCATGCATTAACCCAACCATTAATCCAATCGTGGAAGACATCCAAAGAGATAGAGGAAGAAATACATATCCCAAATTGTGTATAGTACCTTCCGTTGGAGATCGTGTGTGAAAGAATATTATCCATTGTTAATTTAAATTTAATCCTAAAAAGATAATATATATGTGTCCCTAATATTAGTCATTGTTGGCGAAGATGATAATTTGTAACATAATTAATTAACTCAATAAAAATACAATAAAAAATTAAAAAAATTGGGTGAACAGTGACAATTACTTAAGAAGTTATATGAATACGATACAATTAATAATATTGTTAAGTTCATATTGAAAATTCTTGACACATAAATTTATTTATGAGATAATTATAAATAATTATTATATTTCAAAAAATATTTAATTATATTTATTATATTTTAAAAGATATTTAGTTATATTTATTATATTTTAAAAGATATTTAGTTATATTCACAATAAAATTAAAATTGATTTACATTTGCATAGGTAATACAATATTCTAAATATTTTAAAATATCAATTAAAATATAATAAAACATGTTAAATAAATATATCACAATCTATTAAAAATATATTAAACCGGTAATATGAATACAACTTTCTTACTCATTTAATAATTATGTCTATTAGTATTTAGATTGTTGATGCAATTATTAAATTTATATCAATCTAAAATATGTTATATCTTTATTTAACACGACACAACAATATGAATTATCTTTAATTGTTAAGTAAATAAAAATAGTATGTAATTCAAAAACATCCAAATTTGAATTAAAGAAAATTAAGAGGAAAAAAAAAAAGTAGAGGGGAAGAATTAGTTAAACAGTTGATTTCCAATGGTCGTTATGTTGTGGTTGACAAAAATCTATACATCAAAATCTGGTTTGTACAATTCCATTTGCAAACATTTTATTTAGAAACTTTAACCTTATCGTTTAGTGTTTTATTAATTGATATAGTGTATATATATGTAACCTTACAATACATATATTATATTTATAAAAAAAAAAAAATTGCAATATTAAGAACGAAATATAGATAGAGATGGATGTACAGTGTCCAACAACAATATAAAGCCTAAACAAAATTTTCCACCAACACTTTCACGACTAGCCACCTAAATAAGCCAAACAATCCTGGGGCCAGTCTCAAATATAATAATTTCCCACGAACCAAAGTGGAAAATTTCAGGCTTGCATATTTTATTGTCCCCCACATATAATTGATACGAGGCTAAGATACTCGAACGTCACTACCAATATTACATCGATATATCATTACACAAATCCTCCTTAAATTCCCATTCTCCATCACAAGCCAAAGAAAAAAAAAAGAGCAAAAACCAAATTGATCAAACTGTTAAGTGATCATATGGCTAAAGAAAGCACAGAGAGTTCTGTAGCAACTTCTCCTTCTACACCATCAAATTGGTGGGAACTTCATCACCATGCTAGTTCGCTTTCTTCTTGGACTAATTCCAGCAGTCCTTGGAATAACCAACAAAACCCTAATTCTAACTCTTCTTGTGAGGAGGAAGTTTCCATTTCTAATTCATTTACTTATGCCTCCAATCATTCAGGTCTTACAGTTGAGTCTGCTCACCGTCTAGTCGAACCGGCAGCTTCTTCTAGTGAATTGATGGGTGAACATGCTCCCGATAATCATCAGCTTTGGAGCCATGTCCTATTGTAAGTTTATATTAATCTTCCAAGTATCTAAAAATACGATCAAGATATCACCATTTTTTTTTTTTTTGTTTTTTTTCTTATGTTTATGTATATATGTTTTATTTATGTTGAGTGGAGAGAAGAATACCTCTTTTGCTGAAAAGAAATAATGGAAAATAATTAATGTTATAACTTATAATGGGTAGGTGTGCAATAGAGAGGCTGATAATTAGCTTTCTCCTTTTAATAATTTTAATCTTTTGATTTTTAGAAACAATAAGAGAGTTTGAGTCCTTAATTCCTATGTAATATACCTTCTAGTAATTTCTGCTGCTGTGATTAATCGTGGTAAAATTATTATAAAACAAGGGTGGATACATATCTAAAATAACTAATTACGATAATAAGGTCAATATATACATGATTGCAATTATTAGAAGGTTGTATTCCATGATTGAATCATACATCATACAAATGTTTGCAAATTATTGAAGTAGTCCATCTTTAATTCTTAAAAAGAAATGAACAATGTCCACTTTGGGATTTAAATATGTAATAAAGTTACTTTATTGTATTTCTTGTATAGCAGCATGAGGATTTTCAATTCCTTTTGCAGAAGTGATGGCAGAAATGGAGATTTACACAGCAGTCAAGATGTTGGAGAAGACTTACTCGATCCGCTGTCGTCCAAGACTATTTCAACTGGGATATTCGATCCTGCACCGTTTGACTACTTGAAGAAAATGGACAGCAATTGGGAATTCACAAACTCATCATCCTTTAACAATTTTGAAAAACACTTGAATGGAATTAGTGAAAGCTTGAATGAAAGTGAAAGGTTAAACAAGCTGTCAAATTTGGTCAGCCACTGGTCTATTGCCCCACCAGACCCTGAAATCAGTCGCCAATTCAATCCACAAACATGTAATATATCTCTGAGTTCTTCAATGGATCAGTACAATTCACAGGCCAGTACTTTTTCTCATATGAAGCAAAGTAATTTCTCTGATTCCAATTCAAGTGTGGCACATATTAGAAATTTAGGGCTTTTATCTTATTATGATGGTGATTTGAAGATGGAAAATGAACACCGAGACTTTGATTCACCATTATCGTTTTTTCGAAAGCCATTTAACAGTAATGGCCTCGGATATCATGTTGGTATCAACAGTGCTAATACTTCTTCATTGGTGGAAGCTGACAGCAAATTATACTATGGAATGTCGTCTCAATATCAATGCCAAAGTGCTCGAAATTTTGCAGACAGCATGACTCTTAACAGTCGATTGACCAAGCCATTGATTGATATCCATGTTTCAAAACCCTATTATAAATCATCGAATTTATCCGACTCTAAGAAGCTAGCTGGGTTCAGAACTTCGCCGCTGGTATGTTATTGCTAATCCTTTTTCTTGTTGTGTTTTCATGAGCTGCAGGTCATTGCCTAATTAAGTTCAATATTCATGTTTCTTTAACGTAAAAAATTTATAAATTCTTCTAGATCGATCACATAAGACTCAGCTGAGCGAACTAACACAAAATTTAACATATATGCAGACAAGAACAAGTGGAAAGGAGCGTGGAAATTCAAATGAAGGAAAGAAGAAAAGGCCTGAAGAAAATTCGGAGGCAGGTGTAAAAAAATCGAAGACTGAGAGTTCTACAGCTTCATCTGTAAAGGTACATGATGAATAAAACTCTATTATTTCACAATCTTGGCCCCAAATTTCTTTATGGGTTTAGCTTTTCTTTTGTTACTTTGGAAAGAAACTTCCATTATTAATTTAATAGATGGATATGCAGGCACCAAAAGTCAAGATTGCGGACAGGATCACTGCTCTTCAGCAAATTGTTTCGCCGTTTGGAAAGGTTAATAAAAAGACCAAACAGATACCCATTTTTTCTTTAATGAACTCTTTTTTATCTAAATATGTTTTTTGGGGGTTTATTTCAGACTGACGCAGCTTCTGTGCTATACGAAGCTATTGGATACATAAAGTTTCATCAAGAGCAAGTGCAGGTAATATATAAATACTATCAATCAAGTCTGCTTCCTTAAAGCTAAAAAGGAAATGAATTTCATTGATAATTGACTTTTAACAAGCACCATTTTTATCGTTTTTGCAGCTGTTGAGTAATCCCTATATGAAATCTAATTCACACAAGGTAATATTGCTACACAGATTCTCCAAACAAAGAAGAAAACTTTCAGAGATTAGATAAATTATATATATTTGAACAATATTGTGAGTGGATGGTGATTTCAGGATCCATGGGGAGGACTGGAGAGGAAAGACAAAGGAGATATAAAGGTAGATCTAAGGAGCAGAGGACTTTGTTTAGTTCCAATTTCATGTACTCCTAAAGTTTATCACGAGAACACTGGATCAGACTACTGGACACCTGCATACAGAGGATGTTTGTATTGATGAATAATTAATTAATTAGTTAATGCTTTTATTATCTTTATATATATATATATATACATATATGTATGTATGTATGTATATATAAACAAACAATGTATTAATGTATTTATTTTTAGTTATAAATTTCTTACCTATATTTCACTGGCATGGCAGCACAAAATGCATGAGCAGTAATGTACATAGCATACGTGCGTCCTGATTCCAATAATATATATAATAGTAACGAATATTTGCTTTTAACTAAAGTTTTTTGCATGTTTTGGAATTCATTATATAGCTTGGTACCAAAAAAAAAAAAAATTGAATCAAACAAATATATAAGAATTAGATATTTTAATTTGTTCCACTGTGAAAAACTTAAATTCAGATTTTAGAATACCAGGGTTGAAATGTGTTGTTGATAATGGAAGACTCGAATTATAAAAAAATTAAAACACGTTGAAATTTGTTAACTCTAAATCAATGATTCTCAAACAATTCAATATCACAAAGTCATAACAACAAACAAATTCTTAAGTAATAAAATAATTCAAGCAATAGAGACGCGACTTTGTTATTGAAAGGAAACGTTATGAAAAAATCTTCTCATGATAAAAACCCTCCGAGTTAATGTAGGAGCCACCTAAAATTTCACTAATAAAGAAGAATTTATAAACGATAATTTTATACAAGAACTCTTATAACTCAAACTTGACTAACTCATTGAGTGACTCACTCTAAGTAGTCCCTTCTTCAAGACTTTGAAATCTTTTTTTCATCAACGAAATATTTTAATGACATGTTCACAAAACTGGAACTCCAACCACCAATAGCAATCGGTACTCTGAAAACTTCTCAGTTGGGTTTTGGAGTAAGAATAAGGATGGTGTTTATCAAGATACCACACAAAGAGAAAAACTCATTCTCAAAAGAATTCAACAAATTTATCTTGAGAATAAGGCAATAATAAGTTTTAAAATACCTCTCTAATTTTTATGGGATAAAAAAATATGTTTTTATAACGTTTGGATGTAAAAAACTGCATCTTGAAAAAATTTAATTTTTAGGCTAAAAAACAAACTTCCACTTAAGCATAAAGTTGATGCTAGGTTGGTATACACATTTTGTCAGGCCTTCGCTCGAGCTTTCACTTGGCACTAGATTTGTATGATTATTCTTTCAACACTTTGCTCAAGTGCCCACTTGGCACTAGGTTGAACGATGAGTTTACTTGAGCGGCCACTTGGCCTTAGGTTGGCACATGGTCTCTCTTTGCTCAAAATATGACGTAAACTCAACCATTTTGATATAGAATGAGCCAACATAAAATTTTATCCTAACAAACTCCCCTTTGATAAGTGCCAAATTTTGTATATTTTTCTATTAATTTCTCTACATTTATTGGCTAGTTTCTTGAAATTCTTGATTCTTGATTATTTATTTTTATGTTTTGTAGGATTCTTAGAGACAAACCACCAAAAAGAGAAAAAAAAAAAAACTACATTTCGATGTGAAAAAGATTCAGCTTGCAAAATTTGAAATTTAAAAAAAAATCAAGGGCATCAAATGAAAAGTAAAAGATTTAGAGTATAAGGTTTAATCGGCTGAATTGTTTTTAGCTCATACAATTAAATAGAATAAATAACCCAATTAAATTAAGGTGATTAATTAGATTAATTTTGGGCTTATTTTATTGTTTTGGACTCATTTAATATTATTTTATAGGATTAAATTACTATTTATATGAATATTATATATGGGCTTGTAATATGTTTTGAGACTTATTTGAATTAGGAAAATCAATATTAGTTTAATTAGGAAGTCTAACCCTAATCACTCATAGAATCTTTTTAAAATAAAGATAAATAGGATATTATAAAAGAAGCACAACTTGGGGATTTGAGAAAAATTTTTAGAGAGGAAAGATTTTCTTTTAGAGCAGCTACAGCCACAAATTTCAGAATTAAAGATTACAAGCGACTTCAAGAAAGATGTCGTATAAATCAGAATTCAAGAACAAGAAATAAGTTCTTCAATTTTTTTTTTGTTCTTTTATAATTGTTTCTTTAATGAATCTGGTGTTTACTAATTCAAGAATAAGTGGTTGATTTTCTTTTTAGTTGGGGATGATTTCAAGACCCTAAATATGATTTTATTTCATTAATTACAGAATATCTTTCATATAAATATATATATATATTTTAAATGTTTATATTCTACTATTTAAATCTCATGAATTATTTTCTTATTTGTTTAGGATAACCAACTAGATAGACTTGATTGTGATTCTATTGCTAGTTTAGGATCGCTGATCCATAATTAACAAGATTCCGAGACATGAATAGTAATTGTGGTTAAAGATTGTGGGATGCTTTCTAATAATTACATGTAGAATATAACACAAGTTAAATAAACCGAGCTTATGTGTTTATTGCTTGGAACAATCTATCTTTCTCATTCTTAATGCTTTCGTTAAATTAAATATAGAGAGTTTATTATAGGTAGTTCAATGGATAGGGATTAAGTGAAGAGCATGTTTCGCTTAACGACGCAGTAAGAAAATATCAAAATAATCGAGCTTGTGATATTTAGGGTTATTATTTTTAAAAGCTTATGAAAGTTATTTTGACTATTTTACTTCATATTTAGTGGTGGCAAATGATTTCTTAACTAATATAACTCATCATATTTTCCTTTTTTTTAATTAAATTTGGTTGTTATTTTCAGTTTTTTTAATTTGTTTATTTTATTTTATTTGCATAGTGAATCAGTATACCCCACCCCCCTTTTTCGTGTGTGCATTGTAGTTAGAGAATCTTAGGTTTTTTTTCAGTTATTTTAGTTTGTTTGTGTCAATAACATTTAAACTAAGAATAATCTTCTGCGAGAGTGACCCTTGCTTACTACTATACTCAGTAACAATATTATATATTGCAAGAATTTAACTTGGTATGTTGTAGATATAAGTACAAAGTCTTAATTAGAATACATCTAAATCAGTACCTGGCTGAGGTGCTATCATATGGGACTATGACATTACATGATTGGTATGTTTGATGCTGCCAAGGATTAGTATTGGATGCTAAAAGTTGGGTGATGAGTCTCATGTTACAAGAGCATAAACATAGGTAATGCGCTAGAGAATGGGTTACTGAACATGACCAAATGTGACAAATCACATGGGTGATTATTCATAGTCAATGATACGTCACACAACCGTATTAGTGTACCATTAGTCTTTTGACTTGAGGTGTCACGGCTATCCTCTGTACTGAGGCATATCGTTCACTTATGTATATCGTACTGGGCTAGCCATGTCTAGTGAAAAAAGCTTGTTGGTAATGTGTTTAAATGTGTGAGGACAGGTGATAGCTAAGATAGAATCTGCTGGCTCAGATTTTAGAGCTTGAGATCCTAAGTAGAACTGTCATACGCGAGAATCAAGTCTTTGGCTAAAGTATGTATGTCTAGAAAGGTGTTTTGTAGATATATGAATCCATATATGATTGAGGTTCTGATTTTATGATTGAGTTAGGAGTTTGACAATACCATGGCCTACAGTCGATTTGGAGTTAACAGCAAATGGACTTTATTACATGCACGTATAACTATATGGATTCATTAGTGTTTGGGGGTCATGATGTCTTGCTAGAGGTTGGTCATGATCATTGGGAATTTTGGTTATAATGAGTTATACCAAAGTAATATATATATATATATATATATATTTAATCATCCCTATACATATATATATGTGTGTGTGTGTAAGATATTTGTAAGATATTTTTATGAGTATATATATATTTATATATATAATGATATATGTATATTATACATTTACTCTTTCTCTCTCTCATACACATGCCCATCAAAGAGCTTGACACTTGGATTACTTTTGTTCAAATTGTTAAAATTAGAAGCAAGTCGGCAAGTGAGCAAGTGAGCAAGTGGGTAAGTAGATTGCTTTTTGTTCATTTAATGAAATGAGAGAAGGCAAGTTGGTTATGAAAGTTTTGCAGGAAAACACTACAGTGTTGAGTGTTGATAACAAGTATTGGAATGCTACGTTATTACAAATTTATAATCCAAGTAAGAGAAAGAACCGACTGAAGCTTCTTCTTTTTCTATTATTTCTGCATTCTAGTGAGTACGGATCCTTGGAGAAGGTTTGGTGAGGTTTTGGTTTTGAACCAAAAACCAGTAGAGAGAAGAAAGAGGCTAGAGAGAGAAAGCTACTATTTTGGCTTGGTGAAGTTAAAATCGATTTCATAATGAAGCCGGAACTACCGTCACCAACATTGTCGTGTGTGGACCTGAGGAGGCAAGCGAAGGCGTTCATTTGCCGTTCTGGTTTGCTAAGGAAAGAAGTAAGACTTCTTGACTTTCTATTT
>JAXCLQ010003256.1:32200-53778 GCA_035584115.1 Cedrela odorata
TGAGGAGGCAAGCGAAGGCGTTCATTTGCCGTTCTGGTTTGCTAAGGAAAGAAGTAAGACTTCTTGACTTTCTATTTGAAAAAAGTTTTAAATACCAAAACATACATATGTACTTATCTAGATCCAAAGGGTAGCCTTTCCGCATGTCTATGTGACAGGCATTGCCTCCCTAGTGGCGGTGGCGAGCCCAGGAACTGACCTTGCGCTTTGCGCTTCTACAGCGAATGCAAAATAGAGCATGGTTTCCGGCTTGTTTCCTTCAATCAACTCATAAAAAAAAAAGTTGCTATAATAAAAGATTATCATCATCCTACAAACAAAACAAACACAATAAGAATTATAATAAGATACATTACAAAAGCTAAGCTTCTTAAAGCTATGTTAACTACTATCCATGCTTGAAAAATAAATTATAAAAAAAATCAAGTCAACCAACCAACAAAAGGCAAAAAAAAAAAAGATAAAAAAAGAAAAAGTCAACCAAAAGGCAAAAAATAACTAACAAACCATTAAAAAGACTAAAAATGAAATATTTCACATGAGAATTGCATGAAAACATAAAGTAAGATTCAAATCAAGTAAACACCTTCACAAAAGTAAATGGTTTACATAAAGACAAAGCATTTGCAGTGAGTTTCGTCTCTAACAAATATGCAACAAAATGAGTCAAGCACAAGTGATTCATATGTGTAAAGTGATAACTAGTATTAAACACACGTGTTAAGATCAAGAAATTATGAGTGGAGAGAAGTTATATGGGGCCACCAGTTGAACATGTGTAACATGGTGAAAGAAAGTTAAACCAAATGCTACTTGTACTTGAGAAATATGCAATTATTGCTTATATTATTTTTCTCCCCCTTAAGTAAAGATCACTTACATTTTGTTTTTTTACTGTCTTTAGAATATAAATTTTTGTACCAAGGCATATTTGATCTTAGTTGAAATATTGACATGGGGCATAATATTTTTAATAAAGAGATACACTCGTTAAATGTCAATTCAATCACCATGACATTCTATTCCAACATATGATTGTCTACCTAGACATCATTCATGTGATCAAACCTAACATGTTCATACTGAAGTCCATAGCAATTAAGAACACGAATCACAAGTACACAACAAACCTGAAGACATGCGAAATAAATATATCAAATACATATGCAAAAGACATTGAGAACATGTATAGGAAATACTCAAACTTTGGTTGTCACAAAACATAAGTTGGAGACTAGTTTTCACAAGAAAAAACGATGAAAAACCCTTATAACAGTCTTTTCAACTCATAAAGAACAAAGTAAACAATTTTTTTTGTTTTTTTATATTATAGAAAGCAATTGTTTAAAATCTAACTCACAATAAGTAAAGCATAAAGAAAAAAAAAACCAACATATGACTGAAAAACAAAGAGAAAGTAGCTAAAAAGAAATAAACATATACTAAAGCAAATGAATGAAACATAACAATTTTTAACCTCAGTTAAATAAACAAGCCTATCACTGATCATCTTAATTTGCTGAGCTAACTATATCACCTAACGGACAATACTATATTGATTAAACTCAAACCTAGGAATAACATATACCTTCTTTTTCTTCCTCCTAAACTCAGAATAATATGGTTTTATCTGACCTACTTTGCTACATTCATGACAGGTAAGCACAAACCAAGATAAAGAAATAACTTTACAAGATTTAATATTTTTCCAATCTATCAAGGGGTAACTCATAAAATAAAGAACACATATACCTTTAGGCCTAGTCTTTTTGACATTAAGAATAACTACCTTAGGAGCAACCACAAGTTTACTTTATTCTATAGGTTGTAGAATAGCTTGACTTGTACTTGTAGGAGTAACCAATATAATTCTAGAGGTGAAAGCATCATTAAGGTTAGCCACTAAAAATCTAACCCTCTCTTGCTACTTTCATTTTGGCCAATGTTAAACATATAATTTAGTTTCTTAATATCACTAGAGAATTTAGTAAGTTGTGACCTAGCATCCTTAAACTCACAGGCTGAGGTCTCAACTTCATTTTCTAAAACTCTATTATATTCTTTCAAACTAGATACTAACCTAACCTGTTACCCTAGTTTTACTATAAGATCCTCATTCTCAAGTTCAATAATATTAATCTTTATCAAAATAGTTTTATTCATATTTTTTAGCTTAAGCACTCTTTAAAAAGTTTCTCAAAAGCTACATTAATGTCTTCTTCATAATCTAAAATATCGTCTTGAGAATCAACAAACTAAACTTTCACAAAGCAAATTAAAAACTATAAAGTTGTTAGCTTTATCATAAGAAAATCATAACTCTCATCCTCACTAGAGTCATCGTCGATAAGGGGCATTCATGGCCTTATTGCTCTTCTTTATGTTAAGACACTCAAACTTGATGTATTCAAACCCTTTACACTCGTGACATTGAACCTCCTGAAAGATTTTCTTATCCTATCTAATTCCCTTTAGAAAAACTTTCATTTTTTAAAAGGTTTCTAATTCTTACTAGATTATTTCTTTTTAGATTTAAAGAAATTTCTAAACTTTGTGACAAATAACTCCTATTAGTCCAGTTGGCAACACCCAAGAGAGGGGCGAATTGGGTTTTTAAAATTTAGAAATTAAGATTATATGCAATGTAGTGCAGCAACAAAATAGTATATAGAGAGAAAGATACAAACGTAGTTTTATAGTGGTTCGAAAAATCTTGGCCTATATCCACTCTTTCGAATGTAAATTACTTCCACCGAAGTTCAACTAACTTCTTGTTTTAACCGGACAAGAAAACCCAATACACTCCTTTTGAGGTGAAGGGAATCCTTACAACTTCTTTTCCACAGGTGAAAGTAACCCAAAGTGATCTTCTTTAATACGGATGAAGATTACCTAATACCAAATTACAACTGTATATTGAATTTTTGCTCTTATACTAGAGTGAATATTTTAATATGCTCTCACAATAAATTCTTCTCTCACATAAGATTTGAAAGATTTATAGTAGAAAGAAAAAGTTCACTGTTTATGTATAAAATTGTTGTTCAAGGATTTTTGTTGATATTGCTTGCAAGTGATCGTTCTATTTTGCTTTGCTGTATATCTTTTATTTATATTCATCTTTTTTGTGAAGCAACATTTGTCCAATGGTTTGATTTTGTATATTTCTTGTTCGCCATTAATACTGCAGAAGTTACCATTGAGCTTTAAAAGCAAAGAGAGTATTGATCTCTTTCTCCATGTATTGATGTCCTTCAATGAACAGTACGATTTGCATCCCGAGTATCGATCTGTTTTGTGTTGGAGCTATTTCTGGGTTTTAATGTATTGATCTGTTGATGTTGGATATCAATCTGGTCTGCTTTGTAATTATTATTCAACTCTCTGGAAAGTCTATGTATTGATATTTTCTTTTTATGTATCAATCTAGTTGCTTCTATAATTATTTTACAACTCTCTATGAAGACCATATATTGATCTCTTCAACTCTATGTATCAATCTGATTACCTTTGTAATTATTTTGTAACTCTCTGTGAAAATCATGTATCGATTTCTTTAACTCTGTGTATCGATCTGGTTACCTCTGTAATTATTTTACAAGTCTTTGTGAAGACTATATATCAATCTCCTTAATTCCGTGTATTGATCTAGTTGCTTTTGGTGATTTTATCTGAAGTTACTATCTCAGCATATATCGATATCCTCATTTCTTTGTATCGATCCTTCTCGATGAATCGATTGGTTATTGTTCTTGTATTGATTTGTTTTCTTATATTTCGATCTGTTTATCCCTGATTATCGATCTACAGGCTTTTTTAATGTACTTTGACAAAAATTTGTTAAGGAATAATTTCAAGCATATTCATACATGCATTTGAAATACATTTGGGACCTTTTTATTTTTCTTAGTCATTATAAAAAACATATGAATATTAAGGTTTGATATCATTAATTTCTCTCATGTTATCATCAATCTTTCCCTTTTTTTTATGATTACAAAAATAAAATAAGTGCCTAACTCTTATTATGAATTAATTGTTCTCCCCCTTAATGTGATGTTTAACTTTTCTTTTAAATATGAGTTTTCTCCCCCTTTATCCATTAAGATTTAATGCAAGCTTAATATGTATATTTTCTCTTCCTTTTTGTCAACAATCAAAGAAGGAAATAAACTGAAATCATACACATGCATGCTTATACAGGAATGAATAATGGATGAACAAATTCATTAAATAAAAAAAATTCATTTTAGTCATAAGCAACAAGATCATTGCATAGAAATACAAGGTAAAACAATGATAATCAAAACCAACTTTTCATTTCACATAAATATTCATATAATTAGAAGAAATCGGTCAAAGGTGTCCAAAAAGTTATGGGCTATCACTACCGACATTTAGGTGTATAGAGGTATAGGTAGGCTAGGGTGATTGAGGAGGAGGAGGACGAGAGCGAGATGTGGAAGTAGTAGGTCTATGGTAAATGGGAGTAGGAGTTAGTGCAGGTGTTGGTGGAGGTGCTAGAGTAGATTCTTTAGCTAAGCTATGCATGATTTGGTGGGTTCCGTTGTGAAATTCCATTCCAAGTCTCCTAAGCTGAATGATTGCATCGCTGCCCAAGCTAGATGCTCTTTAATTTTATGCATCTGAGTGGTCACCATGCTCTCGAAGTCCGTGAGGCACTCATCAAAGTTAAACATCGTTATCTTAACTCTCTCCTCCATGTTGGTTAAGTGACCTTGCATGCTCTCTGAGATGGTCAATATAGTGAATGTCAAAATAGATTGAGTCTGTGGCTTTGTCTGAGATGAGGGAGCAGGAGATGGAGGTGTCATGATGTTAGGCAACTTAGTTCGTGCCTCAAGATCCGTGGCTATCTCAGTGGCATTGTCGTGCTGAGGTGTGTGTGCAGCTTGATCTTAATGTTACAGATGTCCCATCTATTGTGCGGTCATAGTGCATATGCCGTAATGTTGTCTTCGAAAGCATCATGGTAACCAGAGACTCAAATGTGTCTACATCGGCATAGACATGAGTTGGTTCATCCGTAATGATGTTGGATGTAACATATCCATAGTGGAGGTGCATGGCCTTAGAGGTAGATATCGCTGTGAGCATCCAACCAATTAAATCTAGCCTTTTCTGCTCCATGATGGACTGCATTCACCACATGTCTTTTAGTGTCATCTTGGAAAATCTCCCTTACTGTGCATTGAGGTTGTGGGAGACGATGAGGAGCAAAATTCTCTCATGCAGTCCTAGATGGACTGGCTTGTAGTCTACTTCCGTCATATTTGGGTTCTTGAAGATGATTTTATAGGCTTCAAGGGGTTGGAAGTGATTGGTTGGGTAGAAATAACTGCCGTCAAGAATGCTTATGATTTGAGAAATGATTTCTGCATTGACGGTGTAGGTATGGCCTCAGACAAGTGATTGAAATTTGGTCATCTTCATTTTTCTAGTATATGGATTATTTGCATCCAAGTTTTAGTAAAATATTTTGACAAGAGTGTCAAAATATTTTCCTCTCTGTTGAAGGAAATCTAACCAGCCAAATTCCTAAAAATAATGCAAATAAGAAAAATTTATGGATTCCAAAAATGGAAAATCGATTACTCGTTCTGGAGAGACTTTTCGATTGAGATAGGACAGCAGGTATTGATCTTTTGCCTTCTGATTTGGGAAATTAGAGTTTGAGGTTGAAGCAAAGTTTGTCATTTGCCTTTTCTTTTGACCCACTTTCGGATTTTTAATTCTAGGTATTTTCAAAATGGATTAGGTAATCTAAGTGAGAGGAGAGTTTTTAGGGTTTAAGCAAGAGAGGTTTTTGAAGCTAAAGAGATATCGATACTTTGAATTCTGAGTATAATTTGAACATGAAATCGCGTAAAAGGTATCAATACAATTGATTAACATATCTTCTTGAAGAGAGGTCAATACGTTTTGACATTTAAGCACGTGTATCAGTACATTAGATTAAGTGTATCAATACATAAAACATATTCAAATTTGGGTCTGGCATTTAATAAGCATTGAATTTTGGCAGTTGACGAATAAATTTTCAAAATTTTCAAAGTTGACGTGATTATTTATTGTTTGGATGCAAGGTATCGATCTGAAAGAGAAAATATCAATACATACTAGAAATGAGTTCCAATATTGATATGTCAAAAATGTGTCGATATTAACATAGTGACACGTGAAGGTATCGATACGATTTCAATATCTGATTCATTCCAGTAGCTAAATTTTACCAGTTACATACACAAACAGGAAAAACTCAACAATATTCAAACAATTTCCATCATTCCTAGTTCTATTCTAATTGCACAAAAATAATCTCTATCAAGTGGTTTTGTGAAAATGTCAGATAATTTGAGATTTATGTTTATATACTCTAAGAAAATATCTCCTTTATTAATATGGTCTCTAATGAAATGATGACAAATTTCTAAGTGCTTAGTCCTAGAGTGATGAACTGGATTTTTGGTTAGATTTATAGCACTTGTGTTATCACATAGAATATGAATTTTACTAAGATCTAATCCATAATCTTGCAATTTGTACTTAATTCATAAAAGTTGTGCACAACAACTACCTACAGATATATATAATTCGGCTTCGGTGATGGAAAGTGCAATGGTGTTTTGCTTCTTGCTAAACTATGACACTAAGGCGTTTCCAAGAAACTAGCAAGTACCACTTGTACTTTTTCTATCTTTTTTGCATCCTCTATAGTCAGCATTCGAGTAGTCTCATAAACTAAACTCACCATTCTTTGGATAAAATAATCCTAGATTTGGTGTCGTTCTTAAATAACGAAATATTCGTTTCACCACTACAAGATGTGACTCTTTAAGATTTGATTGAAATCTCGCACAAACAAATACTCCATAGAGGATATCGGGTTTAAAGGCGATCAAATAAAGTAATGATTCTATCATGTCTCTATATAATCTTTGATTTATACTCTTTCCTTTCTCATCTTTGTCTAGTGAAGTGGAAGTGCTCAGAGTTAAAATGGATTTGCCCTCTATCATATCAAATTTTCTTAAAAGTTATCTGATATACTTTGATTGGGAGATGTAAATTCTATCATTTGTTTGTTTAATTTGAAGTCCTAAAAAGAAATTTAATTCTCCCATCATGCTCATTTCAAATTCACCTTTCATAAGATTTGAAAACTCAATGCACAAAAATTCATTTGTGCTTCCAAAAATGATATCATTAACATAGATTTATCTAATAGAATGTCATCATCATCTTTGGTTTTAATAAAAAGTATAGTATCAACACTCCCCTGATGAAATTATATTTTAGCAAAAATTCACTAAGTTTTTCTTACTAAACTTTAGGTACTTGTTTTAGATCATAAAGTGTCTTAGTGAGTTTAAAAACATGATTTGGAAATTTGTAGTTTTCAAAACTGGAAGGTTACTCTACATAAACTTCTTCATTTACAAAACCATTTTGAAAGGCACTTTTCACATCCATTTGATAAAGTTTGAAATTTTTGTGGTATGCAAATGCTAAGAGCACTCTAATGGCCTCTAATCTTGCTACGGGAGCATATGTCTCATCATAATCTATTCCCTCTTCTTGGCTATATCCTTGAGCTACTAATCTAGCTTTGTTTCGAAAGATGTTGTCATTCTCATCAAGTTTGTTTCTAAATGCCCACTTGGTACCTATAGTTGGATAATCATTTGGTTTAAGTACTAAGGTCCAAACTTTATTTCTTTTAAATTGATTTAATTTTTCTTGCATAGCCATTAACTAATTTTCATCACTTAAGGCTTCTTCAACTTGTTTTGATTCTATTTGAGAGACAAAGGCTAGATTTTAAACTTTATCTAGATTTTCATCAATTTCTCTTGTTTTTCTTCTAGTTTTGGTTCCTTGTGAAAGATCACCTATTATTAGTTCTTTTAGATGACTAGAGTTGTATTTTCATACTTTTGGGAGTTCCTTAGTAACTTGATCTACTTCTACAATTTCACTTTGATTTTTCAAAGACTCATCATTTAAATTTAAAATTTCCAAATTTTCAATTATTTCTAATTATTTCTCATTTTTTTAGCAATTAATTTGGCTAAGTTGAGATCATATTCGTCAAAAGTTATGTTCACACTTTCTTCCATGACTTGAGTTTTCTTGTTAAAAACTTTATAAGCTTTGCTCTTATATCAATAGCTTAGAAATATTCCTAAATCAGACTTTGGCTCAAATTTTCCTAGGTTATCCTTGGTATTAAGAATGTAGCAGTTACATCCAAATACTCTAAAGTATTTGATTTTAGATTTCCTTTGAAAAATTAACTCATATGGAGTTTTGTTCAACATTTTTCTAATTAGAACTCTATTGGTTATATGACATGCGGTGTTAATAGCCTCAGCGCAAAAGTATTTGGGTAGGTTATATTCACTTAGCATTGTTCTACTCATTTCTTGAAGAGTTCTATTCTTTCTTTTGGCTAATCCATTTTGTTGTGGAGTTCTAGGTGCAAAAAAATTATGAGAATATCCATTCTCATGGCAAAGGTCTTCAAATTCTTTATATACAAATTCTTCACCTTGATCATTTATAATATTTACAATTTTGAAGCCTATTTCATTTTCAACTTGTCTTGAGAATTTATCAAAAGTTTCAAATGTATTACTTTTAATTGCCAAGAAGAAAACCATGTAAATCTTGAATAATCATCCACAATTACGTATGCATATAGTTTTCCTCCTAACGATGCTACCTTATTTGGTCAAAAGAGCTCCATATATAAAAATTCTAAAGGTCTAGTTGTAAAAAATAAATTTTTGGATTTGAAAGAGGTTTTAATTTTTTTTCCTAATTGGCAAGGACCACACATTTTGTCTTTTGTAAATTTCAGATTATGAATATCTCTTAATAGACCTTGTTTAACAAGTTTTCGCAATAAATCCATACTACAATGTCCTAGCTTTTTATGCCACATCCAAGAGTCATCACAATGAGCTTGCAAACAAATGTCATTCATTTCATTCAATTTTTCTAGTTTTATGACATATACATCATTGTTCCTAAGTGTATAGAATAATTTATTTTCATGCTCATCCAATACTTTACAACCATTCATAAGAAACATGATTTTATATCCATGATCACTCAATTGGCTAATGCTAAGCAAATTATATTTAAAACTTTTAACATATAGAACATCTTTAATTGTGATTGAATTATGGTCAATGGTACCAATACCTTTCACCTTGCCTCGACTATTATCTCCAAAGATCACTTCTTTTTTTTTTCTTTTTCTTTAGATGGAGAAATAGTTTCTTGTTTCCCGTCATGTGTCTCGAGCAATTGCTATCAAGGAATTACTTATTTTTGTATTTGTTGCTTTTTACATGTGATACCTACAAAAATGGCAAGTTTATTTTGATACCCAAGTGACTTTGGGTCAATAGATATTAGTTATACGCTTAAAGGTCTAGGCCATTTTAGTATGCATAACCTCCTTAAGTTGTGTTCTCTTAGGTACCCATATCATTTTAGGTCATTATACTTATTTTTTTTTGTGTAAACATTTATTGTTATAATGACCTTTCCTATTGCAATAATAACAAGTAATAGATGGTGTTTTTTGTTTTTTAGCTTTCACAAAGTAGTTTGCATAAGACTTTTGTTTGATTCCTTGTTTATATTCAAGTCCGGCTTTATCAAACACTATTCTTTGACTACTTAAAAGCTATTCCAATGACTCTTTTCCTTGTGCAAATTTAGCTAAGACTTCTTTAAGAGAAGCTATCTCACCTTTCAAAACTTTATTTTCATCTTTTAACACATCAAGTTCATTAGGCGAGCTAGATTCATTCTTAATTTCTAGTTTTTTAAGTTTTATTTTCAATGAGTCATTTTCTTTAAATACCATGTAGTTCTTTTTCTTTGTTTTTTTATATTTTGCATATAAATCCTAAAAATAATTTATAAGTTCTTCATATAATGCACTCAAGTCATCATCTAATAGATTATCATCACTAGTTGAACATGTATCGTAATATAAAGAGTTTTGATCTATAGAGGTTACCTCATTTTCTTGTTTTCCCATGAGACAGAAATTTTCTCACTCAGTTTCCGATGATGAAGAGCTTTCTTCATTAGAGGAGTCATCCCACGTCACTTTCATATCTTTCTTCTTTTTCTTGTTCTTCTTATCTTTTCTTAGTGGACATTCGGTTTGTGTAAGCCCTGGTTTCTTGCATTCATAACAAATGATTTCTCTCCCTTTTTCTCTTTCTTTTTCAAAGCTCTTCTTGAATCCATCCTTTCTTGGATAGTTTCTTCTTTTCCAATTTCTTCCCTTGGACCCTTCTTTGTTGAGGAATTTTCTGGAAATGAGAAGAAATTCATGTGTATCGGAATCTTGTTCACTTTCGTCTTTATGTTCTTCCTTTTTGGTGCTCTTTAGTGCTATGCTTCTTTTGCCCTTTTCTTTGTCCTCATTATCATTTCGTCTACCTTCAAGCTCGTACATCATGAGCAATTCGAAAAGTTCCTCGAGAGGTAAGGTTCTTAAATCCTTTACTTCCTTGATTGCCGTAACTTTAGCTTTCCAATTTCTAGGTAGACTCCTTAGAATTTTCGTCACGATATCTTTATTTGAGTAAGATCTACCAAGAGCTTTTAAATCATTAGAATGTCAATGAAATAAGTAAACATATATTTTATGCTCTCATGTGCTTTCATTTTAAACAATTTGTAATCATGAACTAACATACTAATTTCAGAGTCCTTAACTTTACTAGTTCCTTCATGTGTGACTTCTAAAATGTCCCAAATTTATTTAGCCATTTCACATCCTGAAATCCTATTTAATTCGACTCTATCTAAGGCACAATAGAGAATATTCATTGCTTTTCTATTTAAGGTGAATCTATTTCTCTCTTCCGGGGTCTATTCCCTTTTTGGTTTTAATTTCCTCTGTCTAGTGATTTCATCTTCAATTGTGGGTGGATAGTACCCATCTTCTATTACATTTAAGATTTCAAAGTCTAATGTTGATAAGAAGATTTACATTCTCTTTTTCTAGTAAGCATAATCTGTTTCATTAAAAAATGGTGGTCTATTCGTAGATTATCCCTCTGCTATTTATGTAAGGTTACTGCTAGATGTCATTTTAATCTACTCCTCAAGGTTGTAAATCCTATTTAATTGAGTTAGGCTCTAATACCATTTGTTGGCCCAGTTGGCAACACCTAAAAGGGGTTTGAATTAGGTTTTTAAAATTTAGTAATTAAGATTATATGCAATGCAATGCAACAATAAAACAGTATTTAGAGAGAGATATAAACGTAGTTTTATAGTGGTTCAGTAAATCTTGGCCTACGTCTACTCTCTCAGATAAAAATCACTTCCACCGAGGTTCAACTAACTTCTTATTTTGACGAAACAAGAGAAACCCTGTATACTCCATCTGAGCTGAAAGGAAACCTTACAACTTCTTTTTTACGGGTAAAAGTAACCCAAAAAGATCTTCTTTAGTATGGATGAAGATTACCTAATACCAAACTACAACTGTATATTGAATTTTTGCTCTCGTACTAGAGTGGATATTTTAATATGCTCTCATAATAAATTTTTTTCTCACATAAGATTTGAAAGATTTACAGTAGAAAGAAAAAGTTTACTATTTACGTATAAAATTGTTGTTCAATGACTTTTGTTGATATTACTTGCAAGTGATCGTTCTATTTTGCTTAACTGTGTATTTTCTATTTATATTCATCCTTTTTGTGAAGTAAAATTTGTCCAACAGTTTGATTTTGTGCATTTATTGTTCGCTATTAATATTGCAGAAATTACCATTGAGCTTTAAAAGTAGAGAGAGTATCGATCTCTTTCTTTATGTATTGATCTTATTAAATGAACAGTACGATTTGCATCCCAAGTATCAATCTGTTTTATGTTGGAGTTATTTCTAGGTTTTAGTGTATCGATCTATTAATGCTGGATATTGATCTGGTGTGCTTCATAATTATTTTTCAACTCTTTGGAGAGTCCATGTATCGATCTGGTTGCCTCTGTAATTATTTTGCACTTTCTATGAATACCATATTTTGATCTCTTCAACTCGTGTATCAATTTGGTTGCCTCAGTAATTATTTTGCAATTCTCTTGTGAAGACCATATATCGATCTCTTTAACTCTGTGTATTGATCTAGTTGCCTCTGTAATTATTTTGCAACTTTTTGAGAAGATCATATATTGATCTCTTCAACTCCGTGTATCGATTTGGTTGCCTCTGGTGATTTCATATGAAGCTATTGTCTCAGCACATATCGATATCCTCATTTTTTTGTATCGATCTTTCTTGATGTATCGATCTATTATTGTTCTTATATCGATCTATTTTCTTACATTTCAATCTGATTGTCTCTGACTATCGATTTGCAGGATTTTTTAATATACTTTGAGAGAATTTTGTTAAGTAATAATTTCAAGCATATTCATATATGTATTTGAGATATATTTAGGACATTTTTATTTTACTTAGTCATTATAAAAAACATATGAATATTAAGATTTGATATCAATTTCTCTCATGTTATCATCAACTCCATCTTCTTATCATTTATTAATTCATTACAAAATTCTCTTTCAACTTTTTTCTAAATAGACTTGAGTGTTATTGATTTAGATTTATTCAGTTTAGGAAAACTAAACTCATAGGTTTAGAGGGAAGCTACTAGTTCTTCTATCTAAACTTAATATAAATCCTTACTTTTCTCTATAGTAGTGACCTTAAGATTGAGTCTTTTAGGCAAATTTCTAAAGACTTTCTTAAACAGTCAATTTTTAGGAATCCTTTCACTTAGATTAAATTTAGAGTTTACTATATCATTCAACTTGGCATAAAACTTATTAAAGCTTTCATCTTCTCTTATTCTAATCTCCTCAAACCTAGAAGTTAGTATTTAATGTTTAGAGTTTTTAACATTTTTTGTAACCTCATAGGTAGTCTCAAGAATACCACAAGCTTTCTTGGTAACTTCGCAGATGGACATTCTCTTGAACTTTTTATGAGACACTACCGTTAAGATGGCATTAACAACTTTGCTATTAGAGTTAGAGTCCAACAACTTGTCTTTTGTCAAAGACTTAACTCTTTAGAAGTAGACACTCTCTTAACATTAACAAAAGGTAAACTCCACGTTTTCTCACAGGACATCCAAACACGTTTATCAATAGCTTTTAAGTATGTAGAATAAACAAACCATGAGATCTATTTTCGATCTAAAGAAAACCTAGGATCAAGGATCAAACAAGTTTCTTATACTAATTGAAAAATTTTAAATTAGACCCTAGAACACTTAGGAGGGTGGTGAAAGGCATTGTTGATAGCAGAAGACTCAAACTATTCAAAAAAATTAAAATATGTTAAAATTTATTAACTTTATATAAATGATTCTTAGATAATTCAATATCACAAAGCCACAATAATAACTAATTCTAAAGCAATAAAATAATTCAATTAATAGAGACATGAATTTGTTGTTATAGGGAACTCTTATGAAGAACACTTCATAAAATAAAAACCACCTAAAATTCCATTAGTAAAGAATGATGATATCATATTGATAATTTAAATATGGAATTGATGACATCATAATATGTATTTGTATATTTTCGATGATGACTAAGTATGTCGTAATGTCAAGATATTATGTGATGATAAAATGAATTTAAACCTATTGAAAATCAGTCTTAACAAATCTCTGTGAAAATGTCTTTAAAGTTTAATAGGATCAATACATTAAATCATTTTAGAGAGTTGCAAAATATTTACAAAGTAAACTAGATCGATACCTTACCATTTTAGGGAGTTGCAAAATATTTACAAGGTAGACTAGATTTATACCTCAAAGACGAAGATCGATACTTTGAAATTCTAGAGAGTTAGAAATAAATTATAAAGTGAGTCGGATTGATATGTAAAGATAAACGGATTAATACTCAAGACTCAGATTCAAAATGTCGCACAAAGGGATCAATACTTCTTGCAAATTTAAAGCTCAACAGTAACTTTTACAACATTTATGGCAGACATTAAATGCACCAAATTAAGCCATTGGACACAAGGGTTTTTTACAAAGAGAATGAATATAAATAGAAGAACAGAAGGCAAAGTCTGTGATAAAGCTTATTTGAACCAAATAAAAAAAAATTCTCAAAGAATATTCTGAATACAAACAGTGTGCTTTCTTTCTCTACTGGAAACGTTTTCATTTCTTTTTGAAAAAAACCTTTCTTTGTACGATCATATTGATACATTTGCTCTATGAAAGTTCAAAAATAAAATTATATTTCTAAAATTGTATTGGGTTTATCTTCACTTGGAGTTAAAGAAGATTGCATTGGACTACTCTTCACCCGTGAGAAAGTAAGTGTATGGTTGGCCTTCACTTCACAAAGAGTTATAATGGGTTTTACTTGACGCGACGGAACAAGGAGATAGTTGAACAACGGTGGTAGTGATCCGTAATTGAGAAAGTGGACATAGGCTAAGCTTTACCGAACCACTATAAACTTTATGTTTATTTTTCTCTCTTTACTACTATTTTATTTGTTGTATTGTATTGCACTCATTTTAAGTCTCTAAAATTCTAAAAACCCAATTCAGCCCTCTTGGGTGTTGCTAACTTGGCCAACAAAGAATAATTTACAAATGATGATATCATACATAAACTATTGTAACTCGAACCTAACTAACTCATTTTGTGACCTACTCTAAGTAGTCTTGTCTTAAAAACTTTGAAATATTCTTTCATCAGTGGAATCCTTAAATGACATATTCACAAGTCTAAAACTTCAGCCACCAATATCAATCAGAACTTTAAAGGCTTATAAGTTGAGTTTTATTGTAAGAATAAGAATGGTATTTATCAAGAGACCACACAAAAAAAAACCTCTTTTACTAAGGAACTCACTAATTTTCTCTTCAAAAGAATGCAATAATAAGTTGTAGAAAGTTTGTCTAACTTTTCTAGGATAAAAAAATAAAATTTTATAAGATTTGTCCGTCAAACACAAATCTTAAAAAAATTAAGTTTTAGGCTAAAAAACGAACATCTGGTTGAGCGAGAAACTAGCGATTGGTTGAGCGAGAAAGTGGTACTAAGTTGGCACATATATTCTGTCAGCCCTCTGCTCAAGCACCACTTGGCATTAGGTTGATGGACGAGTTCGGTCGACCAGCCACTTGACCTTAGGTTGACTTATGATCTTTATTTGCTAAAAATTAACTCAAACTCAACTGTTTTAACAAGAAATAAGCCACATAACATCTTAACCTAACAAAAAATTTGGAATATAGGTAATAGGTCTTCCATATTATAAATCAACTCAAAAATAAAATTTGTGTCAAGTTAAAATATCTTAAGAAAGTTTTAGAAACAACAAACTAGCAATATATATTTTAGATTAAGTTGACACTTTAAATTCAAATTACATTTCAATGATACTTTTCCCTAACTATTATTTTCACAAATTGATCATTTATCAAAATACTAATTGTAGAAAAACTTTAGAGTGTTATGTAAGAAAATCAAGATCAATCTAGTTCAAGATTTCTCGATGATACTAACATAGTAAGTTTTGAAAGAAAAGATTTAAAATTTATTTACAGACTTGCAATGACAATAAATTCTCAAAATTAAAACACATGATTCAGCACTCCGAACTCTATAAAAAAAATTTAAAGAACCAAGATAAATGATATAAAGATGATAAAGTGATATTGATATTGGTCAGGTTAAAGATGTTCACTAAGTTATATTTATATAACTCATTCTTAAACAGTTCTTGTTAAGTTTTGATTCTAACTTAATCAAGAATCAAGATAACAAATTAAAACCAAAGAAGTAAAAGAAAACAAGAAAAACAAGAACGAAGAAAAATGAACAGTAAGTAAAACAAAAAACAAAGCAGAGAGTTTGTTATTTTGTTTCGACGTAGTTCTTCAAACTACAAAATCACAGCCCTTATATCAGTTATTAGCTTGCTACGTATACTAATGAAAAACTACCTATTTAACTAACTATTGCCAAGTCAACATAACTAATGCTAACTAACTCAACAAACTTTTAACGGCTAAAAACATATTTATTTTTCAAATCTCCACCTTAAATCTAGATTTCTGATAACAGATATAACTTCTTCTTTTCTTCAAGTGATGAACCTTTAGCATCTCTTCACTTGTACATTGGTAAAATTCATACTAGTTTTACATATCAGCAACCTCAAGCATCGAAACCTTCTAGATTAAGCAAGTTTAAACAATGATTAAACTTTGTAGAAGGAATTGGTTTTGTGAGAATGTCAGCAGGGTTGTCAGAAGTATTCATTTTGAGCAATTTGATTCTCCCACTTGCAATCTCGTCCTTGATAAAGTGTCATTTAATATCAGTGTGTTTTGTCTTCTCATGAAACACCTGATGCTTAGCCAACTGAATAGCACTTTGGCTATTATAATAAATGGTAACAAATTCTTAATGAATTCCCAATTCTGAAACAAAACTTTTCAACCATAAAGCTTCTTTAACGGATTCCGAAGCTGCCATATGCTCAACCTCTGTTGTTGACAAAGCAACAACACGCTGCAAGGATGATTTCCAGGTCACTACACATCCACACAAAGCAAACACAAAACCTGTTTGAGATCAGTGGCATAATCAGAGTTTACAAATCCCATAACATCCCTTTGATCATTACTCCCCTTTTCATACACCAGATTACATCTAATGCTTCTTTTTATGTATCTTATGATTTATTTGACAGCAGACCAATGTTCCTTTCTTGGATCTCTGATACATCTGCTAACTACACTTACTGAATATGCAAGATCAGGTATTGAACAAACCATAGCATACATTAAACTGCCAACTGTGCTTACATATGGTATTTTGTCCATCAAAATCTTCTTAGCATCTGTTATAGAATTTTGTCCTCTTGATAGCTTAAAATGAGGTGCAAAAAGAGTAGTAACAGGCTTTGCATCCTTCATTCTAAACTTTTCTAGCGTTTTAAACATTTATTACTGCTGAGATAGTGTGAGCCTTTTTTGATTTGGGTCTCTACTGATTTCAATCCCAAGAATTTTCTTGGCTTGTCTCAAATCCTTCATGTCGAATTCTAAACTTAACTCCTTCTTTAGCTTATTAATTCTACTTGAACTTTTACATGTAATCAGCATGTCATCAACATATATTAGCAGATATATCATCTTTTTTTGTCCCACCTATTTAAAATATACACAACAATCATGTAAACTTTTAATATAAACCTTGTTATGCATAAAATCATCAAACCTTATATTCCACTATCTAGGTGATTGTTTAAGCCTATAGAGAGATTTTTCAAGCTTACAGACCATATGCTCTCTCCCTTTCACTATGAAACCTTCAAATTGAGCTATATATATCTCCTCTTCAAGTCTTCCATGTAAGAATGCAGTTCTTACATCCATTACACCAATTATAGGTCTAGAATAGTAACTAAAGTAAAAAGGATTCCGATAGAAGTATGCCTTACAACTTGTGAGAATACCTCATTGAAATCAATCCCCTCTCTTTGAGTAAACCCTTAGCTATAAGTCTAGCCTCATACTTTGCAGTATTTGAACCTGATTCATCCATTTTCCTTTTGAAGATCCACTTGCTCCCTAATATTTTTCTGCCTTCAAGCTTAACAACCAGCTTCCAAGTTTTATTTTTGTTCAAAGAATACATCTCATTTCCCATGGCTGTAAGCCATTTATCTATGCCTTTATCCTTAAAAGCTTATGTTACTAATATAGGTTCTGACTTTTCCAAATTTTCTCCCACAGATAAGGCATTTGCTATAAGATCAGCATGGCCATATCACCAAGGAGGTTTAATCTGTCTTCTTTCCTTGTCTCTTATAAGATTATAATCAGTAGAGTCTTCAGAATTTGATACTTCATTTTTAGGTATTTACTGTGTATGATCAAGTTCTTTTTCTTTACTTTTCTTCAACTGTAACTCCACCTCAAATTGAATTTGAGTCTTTTTATCAATTTCTTCATCAGCGTTAGTTGTTATCCTCTTCTTTATCAATTTTTTATGGAATAAGACATCTCTGCTTATGATGCATCTCTCATTTAAACCATTGTGGCACCAAAGCTTGTATCCCTTAACACATTCAGGATAGTCAATGAACACCTCTTTTATTGCTCTAGGATCCAATTTCCCTTGTTTTATGTATGCAAATGCAGTGCACCTGAAAATCCTTAGATGATTTAAACTTGGTGGCTTGTCTGACCAGACTTACTCAGGCGTTTTAAAAACAAGAGCTAAAGTAAGACTTATGTTCAGCAAGTATGTTGCTGTTGACACAGCTTCTACCCAGAACATCTTCGATAAACCTATACTCATAAGCATGCAGCTAACCCTTTCTATAAATGTTCTATTCATCCTTTTTGCCAATCCATTTTGTTGGAGAGCATACCTCACAGTTCTATGTCTCTTGATGTCATTCCTTTTGCAGAAATTATCAAATAAACATGAAATACTTGAAATACTTAGCACCACCTAATGAAGTCACCTGAGATGGACCCCAAATGTCTAAGTGTAAGTAGTCTAAAATTTCCTTGGTTTTGTACATTCCAATGCCAAACTTAAGTCTATGGTGCTTTCTAATAATACATGTTTCATAGAATTTTAGTTCTTGCAATGCATCATATCCTAAAAAACCTTGTTTCGTGAGTTCAACAGGTCCCTTTTCCCCAAGATGTCCTATTCTTTGATGCCATAACATAGCTTTATCAAGAGTTTTAATCATCACAGTTTTATCTTCTCTAGTTACTGTATTTCCATTCAAAACATTAAAACCACTCTTATTTGTTCCTTTCATTAACATTAAAGATCCTTTAACAACCTTCAAGACTCCAATTTCAGCTTTTATCACACACTACATTTCATCAAGCATTCCCCAAAGAGATTAAATTTCTCTTTAATTCAGGCACGAATCTTACATTTTTTAATTCTCTACATGCTCCTTCATGTGGACTTAGCCTAATGCTTCCTATTCCTTTTACATCACATGTTATATCATTTTCCATTACTACTTTACCTCAATTAATCATATTTAATTCTAAAAACAAATTTTCATGTAGACATATGTGAAAGGTGCATCCTGAATCAAGAACCCACTCACCTTCTACTTTTCTTTTGTTGCCGCCAGCAGGAAAACATCTCTGAAATCTTCATTTGTAACAATGACAACCTCATGTTGTTTGTTGTGACCATTATCCTTCTTCGAGTTCTTCCTCTCAGAGCAGTCTTTCCTAAAATGTCATTCTTTGTAGCAATGAAAACATTTCAGCTTCTTGCCCTTCGATTTGGATCTTGCTTCTTTATTCCCTTTTCATTCTTTATTTTTAGATCTTCCTGTTGCTGTTAATCCTTTACCAAAATCATTCAAATCTGCTCTTTTACTTAGTTCTTTAGAACTTAGAGCAAATTTCACATCATCTATTGAGACAATATCCCTTCCATACAATAAGGTTTCCACAAAGTGTTTATAACTAGGTGGTAAAGAAGTCAAGACCATCAGTGCTTGATCTTCATATTCAAACTTTATCTCTATGGTCTCAAGATTAAGAATAATTTTGTTAAATTTATCCAGATGCTCCTTTACTGATCCGCCTTCTTCCAAGTTAAAAGCATAAAGCTGATTCTTTAAGTATAGATGATGAGCAAGGGATTTTCTCATATATCTTGAATCCAATTTGTTCTATTGTCTCAAAGAAGTAGTCTCATTTGATACTTTGCGAAGAACACCATCTCCCAAACACAAGACTATCGCATTGTGAGTTTTCTTTAAGATCTCCTTCTTCTTGGACTCTTGAAGGTGTGCTGATATGTTATTCTCTTCAAGCAAAGCTTCTTCCAATCCTTCATGTACTAAGAAAGCCCTTATTTTCAGCTTCTAGATATTAAAGTCATTATTGCCCGTAAATTTCTCAATTGAGAATTTTGAAGAATCCATTGATGATTACACGATTTCAGCTCTGATACCAATTGTTAAGGTTTGATTTTAACTTATTCAAGAATCAAGCTAACAAATTAAAACAAAGGAAGTAAAAGAAAATAAGAAAAACAAGAAAGAAGAAGAATGAACAGTAAGTAAAACAAAAAACAAAGCAGAGAGTTCTTTATTCTGTTTCGACGTAGTTCTTCAAACTATAAAATCACAACCCTTATATTAGTTATCATTTTGCTACATGTACCAATGAAAAACCAACTATCTAACTAACTATTGCCAAATCAGCATAACTAATGCTAACTATCTCAATAGAATTTTAACGACTAAAAACAGATTTACTTTATAGTTCTAAACTTTTTGTATTTCGAAAACAAAATTGTGAGAATTAAAAATTGCGATTTTTAATTCACAATGAGATGAAATTATTAGTTGTGAAGTATAAAAGTATAGATGAATAATATAAGAATAGTTGTTAAATAAATAAATAAAATTATCAAATATTTTAATTATTATACTTTTAAAATTAAATTGAATAATCAATCTTACAACAATAAAATAAAATAATAATGATAAAGTCAAAATGAAATTAAGCATATTCTCCTTACCAAATTATTCAAAAGAATGATCAACAAAATGTTTGAAAGAAATATCATGGAGCAGAATTGTATGATTTTCAAGGTGGGCACAATCACTTTGTTTTGTCACAATTTATGAACGAAGTAGAATTTTCACTAAAGCCATGGAGATGATTTCTAGAAGCAATTTATAATGGAAGGAAAAAGTGGATGCCATAAAATATAAAAAAGTTAATTAATTAATAGTCAAATGAGAGATAAGAATAACCTCAGGGTGGTGTTAGTGCTACCGTTTCTAATGAGATCTAATGACACTCTTTGACTCGATTATATATATATATATATATATATTACGATAAGCCTTCAAGTGGCTTAGAGCAAATTTAGCTTATCGATCAATACTATTAAATTATTGAGAATAATATTAAAAATATAAATTTATTCCTATAAATTAATATAATAATACTACATTACGATTACATATTTTATATAATTTGTCTTTTTTATTTTCATTAAAATATAAAATATTTGATAATGATATAATATTATTAAATGAATATGTGTAAATGAGTTAGTAAATAAATTAATGAATACAGGAAATCTTCTTTAATTTTAGTATGTGATGTAAATGAGTTGGTACATAAAAAATGTTAGTATGTGATGTAGGACGAAATGAATTACATAGATAGTATATTCAAAAGTAGAATGAAAGATGTTGTTCTTTGTAAAAAGGGAACCAATTCCAAATGATTGTGCCCCAATTAAAAGAAAATTCGATGCTTCTTGCCCTACCCCTGCAACTTTTATTTATTTTTTCACCCTTCAAGTTTATGTATGATGCATTATGTTAGAGATATGCCGTAGAACCAATCGTGTCATACGGTCTAAGGATATCATCTTTATGTATATATAACTTTGTAAATTATTGTAAATTAGTTTATGATTAATAAAATGACATTTATATCA
>JAXCLQ010003265.1:9589-19932 GCA_035584115.1 Cedrela odorata
TGAGAGTAAACATTTGGGCTTTTGATGGGAAAGCTGTTGGTATTGAGTTTGCTTACCCATAGGCATTAGCATTAGGGAAACTTCTTTTTCTGTCGTGTTTTGCTAGCTGGCTACTACAATATTCTAATTTAATATTTTAGGTTTAGCTGCTCATAAGATTAACTGGTAAGCATTATTAGAAAAATAGCGAATAAGTAGGAAAATATTTGGGCTTGATTGGGCCGATTCGATACGGATTCCGGGTTGTGTCAAACCCACAAATGGACCCATATCGGTTCTCAAACAGTCAACATTCACGTTTGATCTCTCATCTCTCGCTGGTTCGAAAGCTTCGAAGTGTCAGAGAAAGCTTAACAGGTTTGCTTGTTTCTAGTACTCAATACCCAATTTAGGTTTTTTCCTTTTGGCAATCGCATAACTTGGGCTTTAACTGATTGATAATTGTTTGAGATGCGTGGAACGATCCTAGTGAATCTGTCACCGTTGGATTTTTTTATTCTTTTGATTTTTCTGTTGTTATAGCTTAATAAAAACTGAAATTTCTTGCTAGATATAATGATCTTGGTCATTTGATATGGTGGTTGTATAATTTAGCTGAAATTTCGCTATGTGGAACTATAGTATTTTGCTTGAATTTAACTGCTACTTGCTATGTCGGTTCTTTTTTTTCAATTTTATGTGTTTTATATGATGAGAAATTTTTGTATTCAGCAAATTAAAATTGGGTGAAGATTAAGCTATGATGAATTTATTCATGGAGTTTTTACTTTTTAAGTTTCAGTTTGTTTGATTGTTTAGTTATACTGCCATATGGACACCTGCTAGTTATGCAATTGGTATTCCACCAAGCTAGATATATTTAGTCACAGGAGAACAGTGGAAAGTTTTGATAAAAAGATTTTGGTGTTTTGCTTACAAAAGTATCTGGCTATGTCTTGTGAGTCGGGGGTGCAGATCTCTTGATCATACTGTTTTATTGTTTTCATTACTGGTATGATTGCATGTCTATTCCTGATTTTTTTTTGTTTGGCAGTTCAATTATCTTAAACCTAAATGGCTGGCAGAGGTCAAGTCACTACTAAGAGCTCGGCTCTTATTGCCATGATTGGTGATGAGGTAATGAAAAATATTTTGTCATATAATCAGTTCATAAATATCTTCTTGCATTGTATATTTATGCAACAGAATAAAACCATGATTGATTTGCTGGTTTTCTGTATACATGCAATTTTATTTGACTTGGAAGAGCATGATCACTATGTCATTTACTGTTATACTGGCACATACTTATGCAAGGGATCATGTTTGTCAAATGCGTCTTTCTCTGTGCTGCGTTGACATATGAATGCTGGTAGGTATACTTGTAGTATAAGATAATGAATAGTCTGCCTAAACGATTATCACATGTCTCTGCCCTTGTGCTGTTCGACGGTGATGCTATATAAGTTTAAAGCATTCGTCTATTGTATTTTGTAAGTGGTGTCACCTGTTCTTTTCTTGATGTGGCCATTGATTTCTCGTTCTGATAAAGACATAGGTTGTCACTTGTAACTCATTAAAGTCTTAGACATTGATTTGAGTGTGCGGGATAAAACATCTGTTTCATGTGTTTGAATATGTATTTTGTATTGTGATATGGAGTAATCATTTGGGGTTGTCTCTAGTAATATGTTTCCTTGAGCATCAGAGCATCATAGACTAAATACAAGTTGATTTGTTGTGAGAGGTCAATAATGTTTCAGGTTCTTTTGATTTGTGGACACAGGTCATTTCCCATTATTGATTTGATTATCCTTATCACAGAGAGGTATCCTAATTGTCATAGTTTTCATGAATTTCCTGTGTTTTGGTGCCTACAAGCGTCAGCCGATAAGATTTTATATATTCGTTGATTCCCACATGCATCGTTACCTTTGTATTATATGATCATTGGGTGGGTTCCTAAAGTATAAGGCAGGCTTAACTAGTTTAGGCCATGATAAATTTACAGCACACCATGTCTCCAGATGACCCTTTTGATGAATTTCTTTTTTATCATGTAGGATACTGTAACTGGATTTTTGCTGGCTGGAGTGGGCAATGTTGACTTGCGGAGAAAGACAAACTATCTTATTGTTGATTCAAGTATACTCATTGGCCTTGTTGATGCTTGAATGTAGAAACATTTTTTAGTTACAATTAAGAGTTATATCTGTAGAAATATTTTCTTTCTTAGACTTAAAATGTTAACCTGTTTTCACTCTAAAAAATATTTTGAGAGCTTATGAGCAACTTATCCTGTGATACACAAATAAAACACTAGGCTTATGTCCACAAATGTTAAGGTGACTACTTTAAGGTTTTTTGTCAGGTTGACATGGAACTGTGTGAATTTAAAGATCATTGTCCCAAGAAATTTCACCTTAAGTTAGATCCTTTCGTGGGTGTTATGACCTTTTAAGTTTACACCTGCCATGGATGCTAGGAGGTTGCTGAAATGTTCTTTTTCTACTACCCAAAAAGAAAAGTGTTTTTTTGTTTGCATTTGTAAAATTGGCTAGTTGGCTTGAGTTCAAATTAGTTTTTAATCATGTCATCACTAGTAATTGTATACTAGACCAACAATGGTCTGTCCTTAAAAAGTGAAACTCGAATAATGTGTATGCAATTGTTGGTCAGTGAAACCATTTTTATGTCCTATTTATGCTGCGCTGATTCCATCTGGGAAACTTGGCACTTTCCTAACAAAGTTTGTTGATGATGATTTTATTTGCTAATGGTTTTCATCTCTACTCAGAAACAACAGTGAAAGCTATCGAAGATGCATTCAAAGAGTTTACGACAAAGGAAGATATTGCTATTGTTTTGATCAGCCAATATGTAAGTTCTTGAAACATGTGATATCATTGTATATCATCACCTATCTTGTTGAGTTGGATCAAATAGTTACAACTTATTATTGAAGCAATAAAAGTGCTAAATTTATCAAGTGTGTGATCTTCCTGTTCCATGGCATAGTTTCAAAACTCCTTGGGAAAAATAGGGAATTGCCTAGGTACCAAGGTATTTTACTAATTGGTCACTAAGGTATAGCATAGATATTACATGATACGAAGTATGTATTCTCTGAAAGTTTTCTTGTCAATTAAGACCATTTTTCATGCAAACTTGGAACTTTTTCTATTGTTTACAGGTTGCAAACATGATTAGGTTCTTAGTTGATAGTTACAATAAGCCAATTCCAGCAATCTTGGAGATTCCTTCCAAGGACCATCCATATGACCCAGTTCGTGATTCAGTTCTTTCACGAGTGAAACACCTTGTCTCTGGAGAGTCCGTTGCATCTGATAGGCATTGAGGATTCCCAAATGTTCTGCTGCTTGTCAGGTTGCAAGCATGACAAAAGGTTCCTAGTTGATATCTTCAAATGAATTGCGTTCAGGCACATGGTTGAATGCCTTGTTGTTAACTTGCTTCCAATTGATTTATTACTCTCATCATTTTCTGTTACACTTTGTGGCTATTTATTTTTTTATCATTGTGATTGAGACTTTAGTTACAACAAAGAAACAAATAAATTGCTCAATTATCTTTAGCTGAACTTCAAATCGACTAGTTATTCATGTCAGTAGTGTATAACCTCAGCAATTATCATGTTATTTAATGTTAGCACAAAGTTTTCAATGGCCTTTACAATTACATAAATAAATAACATGTTACGATAGAAGTACACAATTACCCTCAATCATATCTTGCATATTCTTGGTGCTTCTTTTTAAAGCAAAAATCTCGGAATTGGTGGCAAATGCAACTATGCCTTTACAGGTCCTACAAATTCATTACTGACAAAATAATAGCTCCTTGGCAAGTGCTTCTGGAAAAAGCAAAGACACTCAATTGGTGGCATTTGGAACCATCCCTTTACAGGTCCTACAAAATGTCTTTTACTATTAAAAATTATAATATATATATATATAAATATAATGCCGAATTGGCCCAAAACAAAGATCATGTCTGCTCATAAACAAACAAACAAAACTTTATGTTCCTTTAAAGGCAAAAAGTAGTGGACCACCACCAAATTGTGGTGGGCCAACTCCATTCAATATTTATCCACAACTGAGAATTAGCCGCCGCGTCACACGGCAGCCAGGCCAATTGGAACCACTAAATTTTGAAGAGGTCGTCCCTTCCTATCCAAAAATACATGAATTTCCAACTAGTCACAAATTTTGAACATTTCCAATGTATTTGTTTGAGCTTTAAATCAAATTTCAGGCTTATCTTAATTGAACACTATCCATCCCACAAATCAATGTTATCAGTCCTTTATTTATTATCTAATTAAGATATTAATTTTTTCCTAAAATTTATAGAATTCTCTATTTTCCTTTTTTTTGTTAGTCTAATTAACAACTAGTTAGTGAGTCCCCTCCATAAACAAATTACCCGTAGAATAGAAGATTCTTCTGATAAACATGACAATATTTTAAGTAAATTAAAACCAAGATTTTACCAATTGTTTCCTTAGAAAGAAGGATAGTTTTAACATATAAAACAAGTCAAGACCACAACAACACCAAGAGCAGCTAACAAATTTTGATAAACCAACAAAAGAAAAATTATGGATAAGGTGTTTTCGGTGGGTGAAATCTCTGAGCAGTTCTGGTCAACAATACCATTCTCGGCAGACAACTCACCGGACCAATCCTCTAAGATGAACCGCAGCGAATCGGAGTGGGCTTTTCAGCGTTTTCTCCAAGAAGCTCACGACGTTAATGGTACTGGATCACCTCCTCAGCAGTCTTCCTCCTCTGCTGCTGGCGATAGCAAAACCGAAGGTGTCGTCGATATCAAAACTACCCGCGATAATCAGAAACTTAAGGGTGTTACTAGTACGACTAAAACTACGACTACGGCGACTGTGTCGTTTAATTGTCCTTCGAATATTCCGGTTGATTCTGAGGACTATCAGGCGTTTCTGAAGAGCAAGCTTAATCTTGCTTGCGCTGCTGTTGCTCTGTCACGTGTAAGGTTTTTATTTTTTTATTTTTTGTATTTATTTGTTCTATTTGTGGATTTTGTTTGGATGTTGAGAAGGATAAGGAAAAGAAATAGATTGGATCTACATGTTGGGTGGCTGAGTGGTTTTTCTGGGTTCTGGGTTGATGAGAAAACTGAGGAGAAAGTGATGTAAAGGAATGAAATTTGTGGTCGACTTTGTGTTGTTGGGTTGGTTTATTGATTTTTGGTTTCTCGGTATTTTAAAAGTCAACTCATTTAAGCTAAAGAGTTTTGGATTCCTTTTTATATTTTTGGATGGGAGATTGATGTTTTGGATTGTTTTTGGGAATTTTATTTATTTGAGAAAATAGGAAAGGAAGTTGATTTATGAATAATTATGTGTTGTTCTGCTGTTTCCAATTGTAGGAAATAAAAAGCTCAAATTGATTTAGCTGGGTTAATATTTGTGCTCTTGGCTACTGAAAACTAAAAACTTTGTTATTCAGAATTTCAGTTATTTTCTTTCATATTTAAGGATTTAATAAGCGTACAAACTGAGTTAAGAGAATTTTAATGGCTAGACGTTGTATGTTGTAAAACTTTGGACATATGCTCTTTATTTTATAAAATTAAAAGAGGATAATCAAAGATGATGACAGGAAATAATGTCAAAAAGTTGGGATTGTAAGGTGTGTAACCATGGACAAAAGCCGATGTGTTTTGACTCGTTAATCATGATTTCACAATTTATTGTATATACAGTCCAAACCTTTATAAAAGTTGCTAATGAAATTTTGGAGTTAAATGCATCTATAATTTGCTTCCTCTTTTACTTATAGTTAGAAAAGGTCAGGCAAACTTTTTTGTTCGTTGATAGAGATATTGATCACCTAAAAATGTCTCTCCCTGTTCTCATGTATATAGGCATCTTATGCAAAACCTCAAGATTCTGCTGCTGGGGCTGACGGTGGATCTCAGGCTTCCAATACTTCACAATTGGGATCTCAAGCTCCTAAAGGTTTGCATCACAGAAATAATTGCATAGCAAAAATATGCTTTTTATTTGTCTATATTTTTGGTTGGAAAAGTTTGGTTACTGGAATAGGAAAGCAAAAGTGAAACATAACATACGTCCGGGAAAGCTAGAAAAACAATGAATGGAAAGTCCTTGTCTGGATAAAAATTTTCTATAATTTGCTCTCATAAAATTACCTTATTTGCAAAGTTGGTGTACTTTTTCTTTGGCAAGTATTGAATACTTCACTATTGATCTATTACAAGCTTGAAGAAAATGTAAAACAGGTCACTTTTATAGGGACTGAGATGGTGGTGGTGTGCGCTGTTATATAAGTGGTATATATTCATACGTTTTGCTCCTGCAGGTGATAATATCTGCTTAGTGACATGTGTGCCTTTAAAATATTAACAAACTGACTAATTGAAGTGAACTGGATATAAATGAAATTGAGAGACAGTGTTGCACTGGTGAGAGTGAGGTTGAGTCATGGCTCAAAAAGTAAAAACTGGAACCAAAGAAAAGATGGGTGGATATGCACATTAGCCATAATTGATAATACGATGACTTCCAATTAAAAGTTGGGAATCCATTGATAGTTTCCTTTCTATTTTTTTTTTATCAAAGAGTAAAGCACGAGGAGTTGAAAGGGTGATCCAATTCATAGTTTGAACTTTGCATCTATCAGCCTTTGTGTTCATGGATCATGTACCATATTCTCTTAAGCCTAGTCATTGTACAGAGCATGTTTAGGTTGAATGCAGCATCAGGAGTAAAAAAAATATTCCTGGTAGAATAATATCTACCTTTTTTTTTATTACCCATGTAGGTGCTGTGCATGATTTGTCCAGGTCACAAGATAAGGATAATAATGGACTGCATGGAATTCCCTCCATATCAACCTCACTAAAGAAACCTGAGGTTCCAGTGAGGTCAATAAACAGTGGATCATCAAGAGAACTGTCTGAAGATGACGAAGCAGAGGGAGAAACTGCAACAACTGAGAATATGGAGCCTACAGATGCGAAACGCGTTAGGAGGTAATTATGATACTGATTGCTAATTATACTGATTTGGTGGTTGCAGATGTTGGAGATACATTGTCCATCACATACTTGGAACTTACATTTTTTGGAGGTCAAAAGTGTATTCTTTCAACATTTAAGCTACCTATTTTTCAATAGGTGCAAAATTTAGCTTGTTAATATGTCAATGCTTGTCTTGATCAAGTGGTGCCCGGTGGAACTAGAAAGTAAAAGCTAACAAATGGTTTGTTGATCAAAATATTGCTTCCTTTTTATATAAGAAAATGAGATCTATTGTCAAAGTGCATGATGTTCAAATGGATATGATATATAAGATGTGGTGCATTTGCATGATATTTGTTATGCATAAAGCTTTTAATTGATTCACATAGTGTTTTGCAGGATGCTTTCCAATAGAGAATCAGCTAGACGCTCTAGAAGAAGGAAGCAAGCCCATTTGACGGAGCTTGAGACACAGGTGTGAGTTGTTTCCCACCCTTTGCTTTTGCTATGCCTCCATGGCATAAAGAAAATTTATTGAATTCCTAGTTGTGTTTGTCTTTTTTAGGTTTCTCAATTAAGAGTAGAAAATTCATCTCTACTGAAGCGTCTAACAGACATAAGCCACAAATACAATGAAGCAGCTGTTGACAACAGAATTTTGAAAGCTGATGTTGAGACATTGAGAGCAAAGGTAAGCCTTTCATTAGTGTCAACTGTCTGTTGAGTGTCCCTTTGACAGATTATCAAGCATATATAGAGTACCTGTCTAGACCTTACTCAGCATTTGCCATGGTAATTTCACTTTGTGTCCTGCTTTATGTTTCCAGGTAAAGATGGCTGAGGAGAGTGTCAAAAGAATTACTGGGTTGAATCCTATGTTCCATGCCATGCCAGAGATCTCCTCTGTGAGCATGTCATCATTTGCCGGAAGTCCCTCCGACACATCAGCTGATGCTGCCGTTCCTGTACAAGATGACCCAAAGAATCACTTTTATCGGCCCCCTTCAGATAATCCCATGTCCTCTCATGACCTGAGAATCAATAATGTTTTGACTGACATTTCCTCAGTTGAAAACGTGCAGGCAAATTCCACAGCAGCACCAGCAGCTGGGAATAAGATAGGAAGAACTGTTTCCATGCACCGAGTGGCTAGCTTGGAGCATCTGCAAAAGCGGATTCGTGGAGGCGTAAGTCCCTGTGGTCGGAATTCTAGTGGAGAGCAGTAATTACAAACGTATTGTTCCAAAGGTTTTATTGAAGGATGCTTGAAGAATCATTCAATTGCAGTCTTATTTTTGGTCCAGCTGTATGTAAGAACCCATATTCTTTAACTACATCTCAATTCAGACTGCTATTAACCTTTCACTTGATCATGTGACACCTGCTGGATTAATTCTAATCATTATAAATTGTTAATTATTCCTAGGCCATTCATGTGCTTGTTTGAGTTCTGCTACTATTTATTTCTTTAATGTGTTATTACTATCATTCTTCGGAATTCTATTGCGGTTGAGAAAATAAACTTTGTGATATTAAAGTCAAACAACTGCATAAAGAAATGCAAAAATGACGTGTTTCAACCAAAGGATTCCATCTTTATTAATATTGAAGAATAATACAAGATGGTAAAACATATGATACAAAAATTCATACAAACATTGAAATTAAGGCGCTTCAGAGAGCTGGCAATCAATCCAGCTCCTTGGAACTGTTAAGGCATGAACCATTTGCCCACTAGTAATATGGACCGTAGTACATTTACTGCTGATAGAAGATGGTGGAAGAAATGTAATGTATGTTTAGGAGTGTATCTACTTGACTAACGATTTAAATCTTCACAACAATGCGATGAAATTGCTTGCTAGATTCACTATCTACAACCCATCCAGCGTGTAACTTGTAATGGTTTGAAGTATGCTAGAACCTCCTTCAGTTTCTACTCTTTTAAACTTCATTTTCTTTCTCACACTCTCCACTTCTTGCCATCTTTCTGCTAAAGCATAAATATTTGACAAAGCTACATAATCCTCACTAGTACCAGCCAAATCTACATTAGTCAGCTCTGGCTGTAACTGGAGAAGGATCTTCCCAACCTTTTCACCCATTACAACATCCCCATGAACATTGCAAGCACCCAACAAACTCCTCCACAAGATTGCATCAGGTTTAATTGGGATCCCCATTATAAAATTATACGCTTCTTTTAAGTGCCCGGCCCTGGCAAGAAGATCAACAATGCAGCCATAATGTTGTATCCGAGGGTCAAAACCCCACTTGCTCTTCATGTTGTTAAATAAATGAAGTCCCTCTTCAACAAGGCCTGCATGGAAACAAGCAGCAAACAAGCTAGTGAAAGTTACTGCATTAGGCAGGACACCACAATCCCTCATTGAATCCAAAAGCCTAATTGCTTCATTTCCTTTTCCATGGATGGCTAGTCCAGTTGCCATTGCCGTCCATGTCAATACATTCTTCTCCCTCATTTGCCTAAAGATTTCTAAAGCGCTCTCAAGGCACCCACATTTAGAGTACATATCGACCAAACCAGTACCAATAAACACATCATTCGCAGGCATGCAAATTGTCTTCTCTATATACCCATGAACACAAGCACCAGATTCAAGCACACCCAGCTGAGAATTTGCTGAAAGAACACAAACCATAGTAGTATCCGTTGGTTTTACTCCAGAAACGTCAACCAACATGTCCCTAAACAACACCAACGCATTAAAGGCACAATCTTTTGCCTTTTTGCTCATTGAACAATACCCAGTTATCATCGCATTCCATGTAGCACTACTTCTCATTGACATTTCATCAAACACCCTTCTTCCCGAACTAATATCCTTATTACTCGCATAAAAATGAATTAACGTAGTAGGCACCAAGATATCAAAAATAAACCCACGTTTCACTATATGCACGTGGATCTGTCTACCTAACCACAATGTTGACACTGAACAAAATCTTGCACAAGAACCCAATACAAAAACATTAGTAAACTCATCAAAAACTAAGATTCCCTTCGAAACCCAGTTTGCAAAAATAAGAACCGAATCTTTCGGGTTAGTACAACGTATCAGAGTGTTGAAGAGAAACAGGTTCGGGGGATCAAAGCGAGTGAATATAAGGTGGGCAATGTTAGCGCTCCCTGGGGATGGTTTTTTGGAACAGTAGAGTTGTATTAGTTGAGCATAAAAAGAGGGTGATTTGAGGACGTTGGTGATTAACTGGGCGTGAATTTGTTTGACTTGGCTTGTGCTGATGGTTTTGAGCTTGAGAAGTGAGAGGCATCTGTGTCTCGGAAGAAAGTGCAT
>JAXCLQ010003265.1:31727-42134 GCA_035584115.1 Cedrela odorata
GCTCTCATACTCTGACAATACTGATGCACATTCTTTTCTGTGGGATGATTCGTTTGTATCCTGTAAAAGTTCGTGGTCAACTAGTGTGGCCAAGGAGTTTGCACCGAGTATGAGACTGCGCCTGATGATGAATTTACAACAATTTTATTTATTGTCTTTGCAGCCTGAGGATGATGAGGAAAGTATCCTAGACTCAGCACAAACAGAATTGTATAGATTGTGTAGCGTGATCATTAATTTGTAGAAATATCATCATATGCTTACTCTAAAAACAGTAAGTTAAAAAAATTAAAAAAAATAAAGAGAAAAAGAAGAAGAAATAGCTGTTCTTGCAAGTACACCATTTTATATGGCTCTTTATTGTTAAAACAGATGATCTTACCTGGCCCCTCAGATTCTGAAAAGGTAGTGCAATACTTGCTATGAGTTTTAAGTTACAAATAATCATAAAGGATAAGGTACAAATCCTACAAAAACCATAATTCAACAGAGAAAATTGAAAGTAGAGCTTGCCCTAAATTCTACTGTAAATTTTTTACCATAATAGCAAACTAATAAATAACTTGAAACAGTTCACAGCAAAAATGAAAAGTTGTAATTACAGAAATCATCCTAGGATTGCTTCTAATGATAATCTTGGGTATCATGCAAATGTGCATTAACAGGTATACAACAATTCTAGCAGAATAAATTTTCTTTTACAAAGTTGATGTTTGCTAAGTGTGATCTGTACAAGGAAAATCACCGCTACAATACCCTTATCTTCAATATCGTCATACATTCTACACCTTAGAAGATTAGATCAGTAAAATAAAAGGAAAATGCTCCAAATCTGCCGTCAATCTTTCCGTAAAACTTGCAACTGTACTGTCCTAACTTCCATCTCAGCCCTCATTTTCCGGCACTGAAAATTCCTTCTGCAACAAGATTGCAGATTCTATAATCCAAAAAGGCAAGCTGTGATAAATCTACTTTAAAATCCAAGTTTCTTGCAGTTGGCTACAAATCACGTTGCCACAGAGCTTGCAGTACCACTGCCACCCTCCTTTAACACTTGAAGGCAAGAATGCAATGCCCTTTGTACGCTATCTGCAACTATTCTTAACCTTCCCTGAGTAAGGTCTCCGGCTGAAACTGTATTAACTTCCACAATTCGAGCAACCCTCTGTTTACATTTCTCCCACTCATCAACACGTAGCCAGCACGCTCGCCCCCCATGGCTACCTTCCATACCAAGAAAGGAAACATTTGGGTTTTCACCAAATGAATATCTCAACCTCACTGAGACACAGTAGGGCAACCAAGCAGCACCACCAGCAGCATTTATATGAGGTATGTGAGCTGGATCAAGAACTACAGTCAGTGCAAAATCAACAGAATTATGGGGCCTATCATAGTGGATATTGCTTTTGGAAGCTGAAGAATTCCCAGAACTGTCATCCACATTAAACCCACTATGATTTTCCAGGCATAATTCAATACGGGGTTTTTGCGAAGGAGCTATTTCGCTGCCTTGTGTCTGGGATAATCCCTTCTTCCAAGCTATTAGTTTTAAGAATTCTCTTAAAACTGATATTGGCAATGTGAGAAGAGTAATGAATGATGCAACACGAGAAGCATCATAAGGTTCTGATGCAACACGACGACTGAAGTAGTCACATATCTCTCCTATTTCAGATTGAGTTAGTTCCTCTTGAGCAGTGCTAGAATTTTGCGGCTGTGGCTGTTGATGGAATCGTTTCACACTGAGGACTTGGAGAAGCAGTTGAACCCTGTGGACACTAACAGCAAATACATAGCCCCTGCAGAACAAGGAAGATAAAAGATTTACAAAAGGCAAGGTGATGGCTGTAAGTATGTAGCTTATAGACATATTCATAGATAAATTACTGGCAACAAGCTTGAAGCGCACTAGAGCACCTGCTTATTACAATATAACAAAACAAATTTTGAAAAAACATCACATTCAACAAAGCTTCATACAATATAGAGGTAAAATAATTGACAATGTAGGAATTGGCAACAAAGATCGAAGCATTGAAATGAAACAGAGCCAAAATCTCCCAGGATAATGATAATCCCAAATTTGATGATAACTTGCATACATATTAGAAAATATACAAGAGTTTTTTAATGAAAACTAGAGTGTCTCAACATTGGCAGATGAGCTAAGTGATCTCTTTAGAAGAACCACAAATAAATCCATCCTAAACACCGGTAAAAGAGTTATTTATCTTCTCTAATATTACATTTCTTGATTCTGAGTGAACATGGGTGTGTGTTTGTTCTTGACACAAAAACCCTCCACATTCCAGTTATATTCCATAAACATGCACAGAAGAACCTCACATAACCTACTTCTAATTTACTACCATGTGCCAATCCCCCAAGAACTTATAGTAGCAAATCTTTCCTCAGCATGTTCAATTATATAACATCTATCCGCACAATTCTCACAATAAAACCACCCACTTCAGGATGGTGGCTTTTTACCCCATCCATAAAAGTTCAAGATGAATTTCAATTGTTTTAATATCGAACCCAATCAAAATTCAAGGACCTCTCGGACAGGAAAAGTTTTGGACAGTTCTGCAGTCCAATTTGTTCATCTTTCTTATATCTACATTTATATTTACTGTATCAATCAGTGTCACTTGATAATTATCTCCTGCACTCTAAAAAAACTCAGCCTCAGCTTCAACAAGCTTTGGATGGCTGCAAATGTCAAGTCTCACAAATCCTCTATTGACGCCCATACCAGCTCCAAGCCAGCACTCAAACTGTAAGGCCCTCATTTAATAGTACCAAAAGGTAGACATGATCCGGCAAGAAAATAAACCCCAAGCCATAAGATGGGTCCATATTCATATCAGGAATAATTAGCACTTCCTTGCCTTACTGTTCATTTCTTGCACAAAAGTATCGATAATCATTAGTCCTGAGCAGAATATGAACTTTCTAATACTTTCAGAACACGTGCATTTGCACTTTGAATGCACTAGGGTTTGATCAAACTATGAAAGAACAAATTAATAACAGAATGTGCACAAAAACAGTCCCTCAAGATCATGCATACCACTTTGCAGTAAGAAGAAAATGAATAAGAAATAAGAGTAATTTCCATCAGAGAGTGAACAAATGAAATTGGGTTATGTAAAACATAAGTTAAAACTAACTCCTGAAATTCAAGTCTTACCCAACAAAGAAGCGCAAGGCTGGCTGTTCTTGGTCCAAATTCAAGAGTGCACCTTCATTATCCTTCAAAATTGACCCAAGGATCTCTTTCAAAAGATCAGGTAACTGGGCAAATAGCCATAGCACTCCAAGGTACTTAAGAATGCCTCTTAGCACCTTCTTGAGAGCAACAAGAGGAACCCAACCACCCCCATACCCTCCATCATCACCAAGACCAATAATGGCCGTATTCAGTTCTCCTCTCACATGTGCAGGGACACTAGCACCTGGAGTTCTACGTATAGGTAATCCCGAACTCACAACAGCCAAATTTGAAGATCCTGGAATAGGATTGCCCGCACGGTTCAAGCCAGCAACTTGGTTTACTGCTCTAGACATTGCAGCAGAACTGGGGATGTTAACCCTATTTCCATTGGCACTTGATAGCTGTGAGCCCAAACTTGCGTTTGAATTTGCCATTCCAACTGCCTGTTGACCAACATTGATATTAGAATCTAATCCATTCAGCTCCTGAGCAACATGCTCCATGATGAAAGGCCTAAATTGTGGACATGGTAATGACCCTCCAACTGAAGGGCCCCCCTTGGGTGGTGTCGCCGGTTGCAACCAGACCTGATCTCCAGCAAAGCATCGCATGTCAACTGCAAAATTTTTGCGATATATGATTCGTATCCAGTAGGGGCCACGTAGTACGACAGAGACATCAATAGGTAACAGTGAGCTAGGGACGATGCCAGGGCCAACTCGCCCTGCGGCAGCTAACATTGCAGCCCCATGAAGGTTATGGGTCCCAAGAGAACCTGTACCAGTAGCTGCAACAGGGTTCCCTGTGGGACCAGAAGTTGCCTGACTCGCGTTTGTTGCTGAACTGGTTGGCAGAAGCCCCTGGGACAACATGTAGCCCGTTTGTTTTGGAATAGAAGAAACAGTTGCAGCTACACCTGGAACCCCTGGAACAGCTCCAGCTCGTGCAGGCCGCGTCGCAGCTGCAAGAGCATGCAAAGGTCCTGCAGTGAGGCGAATGCAGTCCAAAAGGGATGCAACTTCAGCTCCATTTATGAAATCTTCTAGGAACTGAACAATACAGTGAAAGGTAGGTGTCTTAGTACACATCTCTATGATTAAAAAAACAGTGAAAAAAAAGGAAAAGAACAGTTAACGAATAACTACTTCAAAATTAGATCTGAACCAAAGCAATGAGATCTAATAGAAAAATATTTAATGATGAATTGGTAAAGGACATGCTCCAAACCTTGTATCGTCAAATTTGGTCAACTAAAGTCTTATTATGTACTTAATGTTGCTTGTATGCTTACCTTTATGAAGGAACCAGAGGTAAATTCATACTTTCCAAAATCTCTGAATGCGCTGTAGCAGTAAACAATGTAACTAATTTTAGGTTTAATCTTATTGGTTTTCTCTACATAGTTTTATTTGGTCATCCCTAATCAAAGTCCGATATTTTCTTGTTTCCAATTTAGGAATTCTACTTCTACAAGGTTAGGAGAATCGGTAGCTTGTATATAAGTCTACGTAACTTGACTATTTTCATCACAATGAGAAAAAAAAAAAAAAAGGCTTAGAAGCTTTAAATAAGGTTTGCTTTCAATTTTATTATCATAATTTTCATCTTCTTCTTTCCGTTTTATTAGAGAGCAGCCATTACCAGTTAAATCAGAAATCTTTTAGTTATTAAGCTTCACTCATAATGCGAGAATCAAAGATCCTGGGTTGGCAAAGTTTTCCTTCGATGTATCACAAAGGCAATTAACTATACATCTACAATACAAACTAATAAGCAAAAGCGTATCATAGTTTCCATCTGATCCACAAAAAGAACTCAATATCATTTTATTTTTTCTAATTGTTTTCCCTTCCCTGAAATGTTTATAAGATTTGTTAAAGAAACAAGAGACAGCAGCAATTGATGGAAAAAATAGCTTACATGTCAATTGCAGTACAACAAATTTAAACATTTAGAATTTAAAGAGAGCGAAAAGAGACCAGAAAAATAAGCAAACCTTGGTATGGGGCCAAAGTTGATCAGGAGAAACATGCATCGTGCAACCTTCTTTGCCTGACTCCCACTCAACAACAAAGCGAGCAAGGACACCCGAACCAAAACTAAACCACAAACTCATTAATCCAACTGCCTCAATTCTAAATGCCCTCCTCATTTGTTCTGATAACTTGTCAGCTGCCTCAATAGTACCTTTGCCTCCAACTGGCACTTTAACATCAGAGTAAGCACTGCCTTCTTCTGGTTTCTCATCTGCTCTTACTCCAAGCAGTTTCCTCATCCCACGGACAAACATTCGAGCATTGGCAAGCCTTTGAATATCTGCAACTAACTTCTTTATACTATCAGCCTCAACAGACTGATAACTCAGAACTACACCATCTGGGTCATAACGAATATGAGAATCTATATCAGATGTATTGGCAATGCGAACACCCGAACCCCATGGGGTATTGTTGCTTCCTTTCTGAAGTTCCCACAAATCCCTGAAGTGCTGATCATTTATTTTGGCATCCCAATACATGCTTCCAGGTCTGCCAAGTCGTAAGCATATGTGTCGCCATGTATCACCATGGGCAAATGGAAGTCGGAACCATATATTAGAGGATGCACTTCTTAGTCCCACTTCTTCAACATAAGGAATGTCCAATGCCTCCATCTGACTTGTTAGTCTGGCATGCTTAATACACAATGAACAATGCCTGACCACATGAAGAAGTGCTGAAACATAAATGCTTGAAGGTGCATTCCCTTTATTTGCTTCAGCAATAAGATTCCCATAGCAGTATCTTTCAGTCTTCGAAACCATTTCAGTTGACATAAGCCCCTCAGATGAAGGCTGCTGAGAATCAGCTGATTCTGAGATTTTCCTTCTCTTGTAGCAAACTCCAGGAGCAGCTTCTATACTTTCAAGTGATGGAATCAAACTCAACATATCCAAAACTGTACGCTTTCGTGGATCTTTGTCAAGTTTTGAAACAATATCATGGCAAGAGCTCTGAGAAATTGCAGTATCTGCTGCCTGGGCTGAAGAAAAGAACATTTTGCTAGTCAAATACAGTTAATCCAAATATAGAAATTTTGAGAAAATTTTGGAGGTACTTGTCCCAGAATATAGATAAAATCAGAGACAGTATCTTACATACGGGAGGTGAAACCAATGAGCTCGATCCAGCAACTTTGATGGATCCAGTAGGTGAACTTCTGGGTCCATTTGGTTTTGCACTTGGCGCGGGGACTCGAACAGAACCTGCTCTTGGAGGAGATAATAGTCGAGATGACCTATTACCAGATAGTAAATCTTCCTCCACATTACCAACCTCAACTGAATGTGGAGATCTTAGAGAAGCCAAATCCTGTTCAGATTTTGAAGCTGACAGTTTCTTTACAGCTGTGCTTTTGCCTAGAGCAGATGATAGCGAACTGAAAGAACTAGCATGTCCAGTGCCCTTCAAATTGCTTGATGGATACAAAGAAACATTACATTGAGTATTCCCAATTGGTACTTTGGCAACATTATTATGGAGTGACATCTGTATACCTCCCTCCCACCTTGGAGAGGGAGTTCCAGCTTTAAAGCCATGGACATTCATTTGAAAAGAGCCTAAATGAGAAGCAGACGATGCAGTAAATGATGAAGAGAGATTCTGAACAGGGTAAGAAGGAGCAGATGGCCCTTTCTCAAATTCAAACACTTCATCAACAACAGATGAAAAGCTCGATGGGGGACATACTGCAATCTGCATAGAACCATCCAGGTTTAATTCAGAAAGAAGACCATGTTCAGAAGTCTGATTAGTACCCTCAGAGTTAGGCAAAAAGGAAAGTAGTTTTCCTTGGTCAAGTATACTCATATTGAGTTCATCTTCAAGCATCTGCATCTGACTGATGTCAATTTTCTTGATGCGCATCACGTTATTTATGTCAATAAAAGAATGACCTTTTTCAGATGGATCTGACCGAGTCTCTAGCAATTTGAACATGGGTTTAAAATCCTTATCAAGTTCCATCAGCAGAAAATAAGAGCTCCCACAGTCTGGAAAACCCATCAGCAGCACAATTGAACCATTCACAAGACTCTTTGGTACTTTCATTGCAGCAAAACCATGGTCATATACCTGCAAGAACCACATCATGCAGCCTCGTAAATATTAACTGGAAATAAATACCTAGAAAAAATCCAATATGTGTCCATGTAATAGGAGCAATAAAAAGAAGATTACCTCAAGTCCTAAAAACCTGCCAATAGCAGCAAATAAGTTCAATATACTTTTGCTTCTCAAGCTCATAAAAACTTCAGCTGCAGACATACTTCCCTGATTTAAAGCTTCTTCACAATCTGATATTGCTGAAGGTGTAAGAATATTATGGGATGACTGGAGAAGAAAACGGCCATTCCTGCAAGATCGCAAAAGATGCTTAAAAAATCTACAGAAGATGGATGTCTCAGAGAAACTGCCACGTTCAATTGTGAAAAGACATTTTCAGGTTCTTTTCTCCCATGAAACAACAGACCACCTTTTTAAATGGCAAAATGGGTTTATTGACATACAGAAAGAATGGATGTAAGGTTCTAATGATCAAGAACAAACACGTGCGCGCGAACACACACACACACACACACACACACACACAAAAAAAAAAAAAAAAAAACTGCAACAACATATTTGACTAATCCTGACATCTATTTCTTCTCAGGGTTTAATCCCACTATGTAGTCTTGCAACACTTTTCACATCAGGTATTCTCAACATCTTAGAGAAGTGTTGTTATAAACTTCTTTTATGCTCAATCAAAATTATTTCAGCCAGAAGTTCAATGTTCTCCATATTTTCAATCTGAATAACAAAGGTGTTAGTCAGTGATCAAAGGCTGGTCTATCTAACAAGAGTCCAACCCTTAAATTTGAAGGTACAAGTTAAACATTCCATGAAAGCTTGGAAACCAAAGTTGACCAACTGAACAGGTGCTCAAGCTCGTCGCAAAAATGATGAAGCTCATCAGACCATACCCAATGGAAGTATCGAAGTAATGGCCGGATTGCAGGTGGAATAGGTAGAGAGGCCCATCAAAGATCAGGTTTAGACCAGGTAGTTCAAATTACAGATAGTCATGGCTGTACGGTATCTATAGCTTTTTCATATACAATATTAAAGATCAACTAGTGAAAAGCAGAAAACAATAACAAATGTAAAATACGTGTTATTAGAAAGCACAAATAACAAAACCTTATATTTATCCCAAGGGTGAAGAATGATGAACCATAGGCACGCACGCGTAATACTTCCTGCCCCTCATAGTTCCTAAAGTCGGACTTGTTATCTTTCTGCAAACAGAATTCAATGAAGCAAATGAAGGCATATTACAAAGTAGTCTCAAACTAATAAAATCCAACCAGCACGCTAATGCCTTAAGCAGCAAAAAAATCCCATAACTTCTAAAACCAACCTTTTTATTGTCAAGATCAGGTTCATCCGTGTACGATTGAAGAGCAACATCACCTGGAGCTCGACAGATCTGAATATTCTTACCCAGTTCTTTCTGAATTTCAAGCAAACGAGTATATCTATTACAGGATATAGCTCTCAGAAGCAACTTTTCTACATCTATAAAACTTTGGTCAATTGAAAATTCTGCCTCCTTGCCAGTTAATGGATCTATAACAAATGAGCTATGAAGACACTTTATCTGTAGATCTGGTCCTGGTTCGATCTTTATAAATGGGCATGACCCTGAATCAGATGAACCTAAGTTTTTATCAAAATCTAGCCAATACATAAGCTTTAACCCTGGAGTTCGTAGACCAGCTGAATCAACTTCGACATCTTGATTTGGTTGTATGGAACTCCCGCTTGCTCCATGACCCGTACTACCATCAGATATGAGCTCAAACCGAATTGCATCCCTCCATCTCCCTTGCCGAAGTGCTTGAACTTGCCTTATGACAGTGTCCATAACAAGCGCGACACATAGTTCATGCAGAACTGTGTATAACGTAATAAATGGATTCTCAGCTGCTGACATCCTGCGCTCTAAATCATCTCCAAGTACATGCCGCCGCGATTCTTCCAATTTCACAAATCCACTTCTCTCACCAACAAGCAGCTCCAGATGCAATATCCTCCACATGGATAGGTGTCCTCTATAACCAAGAGTAACTAAAACCTTAAATTCTCCATCCACTCGAAGCATTGCTGTACCATTCGAAGCTTTCACTTCAGAAATTTCTTTGGGCAGTGAAACTTCAAGTAATTTAGCCCATACAAGTGTGTCCAACTTTTTCAAAGCAGGTTTCTGCTGCTCCTCGGTTAGTGAGCTTTGCATACCCACATCTTCTACACATTTTGGTAATCGCTGATAAGATCCTGTAAGGAAGACTTCAATAGCAGATGGAACATCGTATATAGGAGCACGAGCTTGCTGTAGTCCCTCGTGCATGAAAAACAGCGAATCTGCAGCTTGGGTGAAGCATGTATCATGACTTGATAGAGTAGATGCCAATTGCTGACAATAATGTACTAGTGGAACCTGCAGTTCAAAGAGTATGAATAAATAAAAGAACAAGTTTCCAAATTCCAAACGCGAAACTGAACAAACCACAAGGTTACTACACACCAGGGAAAAAATTACTATAAACTACGAGAAGTTAAAAAGTATTCAACAAAAATGAACACTGCACTGCCAATGGTGAGAGTGGAGACGGAACCAGAGAATTTTTGCAAATCAAACAAATAAGGCCAAGAAAAGGCCGGTGAATATAACTAACTCAAAAGATTAATCAGAAGATCTACGTCAACAACTCTAATCTGGAAAAGATCATATCGTCCATAAGAAAAATATATATAGACTCACTTAACTAACCACTTGGTACAGTAACAGAAAAATTGAACCAAACCACTTCTGCAAAGCAATTTCATATTACACAGATATATTCAAATTGCACCACTTATCAGCTTGACATCCAATCAAAGAATAATCAATCAACCAGCCTAGATTAATTACACCTTCAAATAAATACAATAAAAAACAAAAATTGCCTTCTAATAAGATGATTAATTAACAGCCAATATATCCAAACTTATACAATACTAATGACCAATATTCTGCACAAGTCCAAGTGAAAATAACTTAAAGATTGCTCATTTACCCTGAGAAATTGTCCAGTATAGATTTTACAGCAAACCAAATCAATT
>JAXCLQ010003265.1:42234-53774 GCA_035584115.1 Cedrela odorata
TTTTTCCAAAATATTCAAACTTCAAAGGGAAATTTCAGTTTAAAAAGAAAAAAAATATTTTAATCCCCCCAAAAACCGAACTCCCCGTAGTTCTTCCCCCTAATCAGTAAAACCCAAAACTCGGGTAGCGGCCGAGTTGACTAGAGTGACTCAGTAACCAACTAACTAACTAACCTGTTGGCACCACTTAGAAAGAACATTGAGACGAAGCATGCGTTGCTGAGTCTTAACAATATACTTCAACAAGCTAATCTTCTTCTCAGTATCGGACTCCCCGCCGCTCTTCGATTTCTCCACCAACTCTTTCAGCGACGCAAACGCCTCCTCTGCCCCCCGACTAACCAGAGTCGAAAACGGCACCGTCTGCTGTCCTAAGTCCCCCATTGAAATGCAAAAATTAGGGCTTTTCAATTATACTTCCCCGAGATCCGTAACGTGTAATTTACTTAACATGAAGATTATTAGGGTTTCGTTTCTTTGTATTACTCTTAGTGGAGAACGAGAGAAAGTGAAGAATAAAACTGCGTTTTTTTACTGTTTTTTTGGCGGAGCGATTCTCTCTCTCTCTCTCTCTCTCTCTCTCTAAATCGGCCGGGGAAAAGAAAGGCGTAAATGGAATATAACAACAGCACTCAGGATGCCAAACTTATAGAAAGGGAGAAAAAAAAAATGTCTGGGTCCCACGTAAAAAACTTTGCCACATCACCATTTTTTTAAAAAATATATAAATATAAATAAAATATCATAAAATTAAGAATTTTGAGTGTTATTGTCCTTGTAATAAAACTACATAATATATGTTTTCCTTGGTAGAATTTCGTTTGGTGTTTTTTTTTTTTTATTATTGACAAAATAGATCATTAAAAATGATTATATTTATTTATAGCTATAGATAGAAATTAAACTTAATTTTAATTAAAAAAAAAATCAAAGTTTATATTAAAATATTTTTATTTATAATATATAATCAATAACATCTATCAAACGTTAAAAATCTCGATGTTTTGCTAATAATATTAATCAAATGTCGATAATCTCAATATTTGATTAAAAAAATAGTATATTAAACGTCAATATTTTTTATATTTGACATAAATACTTAATCAAATATTGAAATTCTCGATGTTTAATAGATATTTTTTATTAAACATCGAAATTTTTGATAATTGAGTGAAAATATTTATTAAATGTCAAAATTTTTTATATTATAACATGAAATTTTAATTTTTTTATATCAATATTGTCAACTATATAATTAAAAATAATTGTTACATTAGTATTACATTTTAAAGCGAAAAATTGATCATATATTTTTTTCAATGTAGGTACAAATGAACGAATGATTTTGTTACACAATTTGAGTATTTAAATAATTAATAATATACTTATATTATTGTTACTTGTTTATGATAAATTAATAAGTTATTTATGTGTGAGACTTTTCATAATATTCGCATTTAGTGTATTCTCTCTAATAACTAATTTGCTAGAAACAAGTAATATTAATATAAATATATTCTCAATTATATAAATATTCAAATTGTATAACAAAATTTTAACATACTTAGTTCATTTGTGCATACATTATAACAAAATATATTATCAATTTTTTCGTTTTAAAATATAACACGAATGTAATAATTATTCTTAATTATATAGTTAATAATTTTAACATAAAATTTTTTTCAAAATTTCATATTATAATAAGGAATTCTCGATGTTTGGTTGAATATTTTTGTCAAATATCAAAAATTTTTACGTTTAATATAAATTTTTAGTCGAATGTCTAAATTCTAGACATTTTAATAGGTAGTTTTAGTTAAATATCGAAATTATCAACGTTTAATAGAGGTTTTAAGTCAAATATTATATAAATGAGTAATTTGATTCAAAAATTAATTTTTTAATTAAAAATAAATTTTATTTTTACGTCTAATTATAAATAAGTTTGGGCTTATGAAATGAGTCGTTTGTTTGGAATCCATTTTGTTTTTTACTTCTTTTCCTAAGAAATCCATTGTGACTCTTCCATGGCAATCAAGGAAGCGAAAGAATCCAGTGGCTGTGAGTTAATTGTGGTTTAGTTCACACAGCTAAACGCAAGTCTTCAACTTCCGATCGTTTCATGATCTGCGTAGCCTCTTGCAGGAAATGATGAACATCTCCAAATGGTACATTAGTTTCCACGGCACATTAAATTGTTACCTTGTCTCTCCGAGATCTCAACCAAAAGAAGAAAAACATTGAACGATTAAGTAGCTCTCTGTAGCTTTTATACATGTTTAGTTGCTAACACAGGAACTCGGTCCCCAGAGAAGATAAAAGGTAATAACAATGGGATTCAGAACATATTTAATAGCAAGGATCAAAAAAGAGTTATTTCTCTTCGGGTTGTAGACAAGTTATTGTTAAAATTTCTATGCTATGCTGACTTTGAGTCTAATTGCATCGGTGCTCATCAGTAAGTGATGTTCAAGATTAAGTTGTTCTCCGCTGAATGAATTGGCAGAAGGAAGATATGATTCTGATATATATTCTCCCATAATGAACTAAAATGAAAGGAATATGTATATAACTAAATACCCAGGATGAAGTCTTTGTTTCTACTGTGCAACCAATTACTAATTTTAAAATTTCTGAAATATTTGATCAAATCAGTTAGGATACCTCAAACTAAAGCAGATCGAGCCATCCTTGGATGCATCCCTAGTTGGGTTTCCAGGAAGAAACAGAATGCAAGGTTTTCCAAGATTCTTTAATTCTAAATTCATTTTATATTCGGCAGATTTAGAAGAACCTAGAACTCGACCAATAATTCACCCCATCAATTGTGATTTTTAAAAGAAATATTTATGAATGCAATTTCTGACATCAAACCCAACTCATCTTAACATTAACTCGATTAAATCCTATCCAATTATGTCTCTCTGAATTTTGAACTCTGCTTTTGTCTTTGTCGGCAACGAGATTTGTCTTTTAAATGAGCAAATATAAGAACACAATGTAATATGTAACTTTAAGATGAAATAACTTTCTCGTTGATGTATGAAAAACACGTGAACATAGTATGTTTCCTTTGTACAATTCCATCAAAGTAAACATGCCAGTATATACATGCATATTCTTCCTTTTCCCTAAGGAAGGGAAAAGAATTCAAATCTAGAGTGCTTCTCCGAGAGCCCAAGCTCGCTGAAATGATTTTTGTTTCACTGGACCAATGGATTTTCTTCTCCATGATCCTGTGTTAGTGGCTGTGAAATATGGACAATTTTTTTTCTTCTCTTTTTACACAGCACAACCAAGGCCTCTAGCTTCTGATCCCTTCATGATCCTTAGTTTTTTGCAGGAAGTGATGAACATCTCCCATGGTACATCTCCAACCAGCATCCAGTCTCCATCTTTGTCTTCATAAGTTGGTACAAACTCTGAACCATTGTAGCCTGCCCTTTCTGAATATTGTCCTGAAAAATCAATAAAATCGTTAACTCAATATTCTAGTTAAATGCTTTACCAGCTTCAGAACCAAGAAAAAGTATGTATAAAAAATAGGAAATATTGATGCTTACCAACTTTGAACTTGAACATATCTTCCACGGCCTTAAGCAGCTCTGGATATCCCTTGTAAATGTTTAAATCAATCTTTCTGAGATAAGGAGCTCCATCCATGCTGACTTTCACGTACATTCCGACAGCTTCAGGCTCCTGTTTCTTTGCTTGTAAACAGTTTTTCCGGTAAGATCTGATTGGTGGCCACCCCACTACTTGTGCCCTGTAATATTACATGCAATCAGCCCAGTTAGCTCATGAAACAAAACTATAATCTAATATATGCTTCATGCATAAACTAAATCTAGAAAGGAACCCTGTATTCTAAACTTTACAGGAAGAAGTTGCTTACTTGCTGGGAGGAGAAGTTTCTTGGTCAGATTCTTTGGCATCTGATGTATTACAATTATCGCCGGAAGATCCAGACTGGTCCTCGTTCATGTCAAGCAAAGCTCTTTTGTTACTTCTTGTACTTTTCTTCTCCATTTCTTCGGTACCGGGTAGGCCTAACCGAAGCTCTGTAGCCTCAAGGTTAAGATCTCTCTCAAATGCCATGGTTTTCTCAGTCTTACAGGATGTTGAATGAAGCTTTATCAGTTTCTCTAAGCAACTAAATGTTGTTCCAATGGCGTGCAAGGAAGCTGTTGATGATATCAATGGCGATTGATGCAGGAAATTTCTTGCGTATTCCGCAGAGGCTGTGAGATTGCTTGAAAGCGTATGGTTGGGCCAAGGAAACTCGATGGTATTATATACAAGGGATAAAGTGATCAGGGCATAGAATATTACCTACGAAGTGAGAAAATGATACTGCCCCACTACTCATAATGGCGCGTGTAAGCAGCTTGCTATATATGGTAATTGGTAAATATATATAATAAGTACATATTATGATCATACATTATTACAAATCTTTTCATCAAATAATATTTTATTTCTGCAATTTATAATTAAACATTTCAACTTTTTATATTAAATGTTCAACTTTTAAAATTTTAAATTTTATTATAAAATAAATAAAAATATATATATAATAATACATCGAAAGTATAGTAACCAAATTTTTATTTCATACGAATTTTATAAATTTCATTGTTATCAAATAATAAAATATTATTATTTTTATTAATATCTAAATTTATACATAAAAATATTGAAAATGAAAAAGTTAATTTATTACCTTTTTTACTAAAATATATTTATTCAATTAACGTATTATAAATAATAACCCTTTTTAATTATCTAAAAGTGTGTTTTACAATTTAAAAAAAAAAAAAATCCAAACATTTCATAAGAATTCACTTGCACCATCCATCCATGTATATTACTTTCATTTGAGAATAAAAACTTTAGAATTTATTTATAAATACTATTTTTAATTAATAGTTAAAATTTTATTTATATTTGATAATTAATAATTTTAATTGATAGCATTTATAGATTAAAAATTATAATATTTTAATTGTAAATGCATTCTTAATTTTTCATTAATTTAACAAAATCATAAAGAATAAATTTTATTTATTTATTTTAAATTTTTACTATTTTAAATTTTAGGTGGAGAGTGGGTGTAGTTGCCCTAAAGGGAGCGTGGAGAGCGGCATCATAGGGGAAGGTATCTTAGTGCATGAATTAAGAGATGGGCAGGGGCAGAGGCAGGTAATTGTGTTTGTCACATGAACAGCACGATTGATTCCACTGTCCTTCCATCTAGGGGACAAACTTTCGACAAACATTAGCCGCCCATATTGAAGGCCGTGACTACATATCCAACAGCCAATAGCCATTGATCAATTTATAGGAAAGAAATCAAGGCCGTTAGATCAAAGTGAAATGGTGGGTGCATCCCACATGGGTTGTCGTTGATGGGCAAAGCATGGTACTACTGTGGCTAGCCTTGCCTTCTAAATTTGATCCACTGTTTAAGGGCACAGTTTTTTTATTGTGGTCAGCCTGCCTTCTTCAGCCATGCCTTCCATAGTTCCATTAAGGACTTCTTCATTAACACATTTCATTTATATATATATATATATATGATCTTAAATTGGCTCTCCGAGATGTGGAGGGTTGGGATTTGTGTTTAGCTAATTACAAATAATATTTGATGAGACCCAACTTATTAATACAAAAATATCATTATTACTTTTAATTAAGTCAACAAATCAATAGTTAATTGTCCCAACTTTAATTAACAAACTTCTATTAAATCGTTAATTAGTGTTTATATCAAAGAGCTCAAATTGATGAAATGGGTGTGAACATACAAATTTGACCTTACTAGATTGCACAAAATCAGCAAATTGCACGATTTGATGGTCACATACCCGTGAATACATATTAAATTCTGTTAAAATATAATAAATAAGAAGTATAAAATTGGACGAGTTCGTAAAATTGCTGATCCGACGAACTAAATCAATAGATTTAGAACGATTTGACCTACTTGATTAAATAAATAATTAAAAAAATTGTAAATAAACATATTTTTAAAATAATTTAAAATATAATTAAAATAAAATAATTAATAAATCAATATATTAGAATTATATTAATTTAAAATTAAACTGAAACTGACTTTGTTCAATTCAATACAGTTCATTCTCGCAAATAAGATCGGTTTCATATTTTAAGAATCATAATTCGGTCTGTTATGTTTCCAAATTCGAATCTGAATTGAAATAGCAAACTCTCAATTTTGTCCGAACCCGTAAGTTTGGACTGTTAGCCATCGTTACTTTCGTTAACAGAATATTATTCTTGAAAACTTAAAACTATTTAACATTAATTAATTGAATTTGTAAAATTAAATTAAAAAATAAAAATCAACGACTTAATCTTTCAAAGGGGACCACGGACGGACACAAAGGGCCTACAATTTTTGGACTTGTAAAAAGGAGGAGATGGGGACCACTTTTATGGCTGATTTATGACACCGCATTATGATTGTCTGGCTGGGGTCTATTCTGTTATTATGTGACAGCCAATCGGGACCCCACATCCAAAACATTTCCAGCTATTTTATTTTCGATCTTATCTTTTTATCGCCTTTTTTTTTTTAATTGTCCCGTGAACTTTTTTATTTTATACATCTTTCATGTGTCCCAACAAGTTGACATAATTATCTAATAATGACATTGATTAATGTTGTATTAATTAAATTTAAATTAATTAATTAATTTTTGTATTATAAATAATTTCTTTTAATCATCATAGACAATTGCATTGAATGATGGAATGAAAATGACTAAAGAAAAAAACAAAGGGTGAAAATGCATAGAACAATGGCAAGTCTAATTAATTTTTGTATTATAAATAATTTCTTTTAATCATCATAGACAATTGCATTGAATGATGGAATGAAAATGACTAAAGAAAAAAACAAAGGATGAAAATGCATTGAACAATGGCAAGTCTAGTAATTCTAACTTTCCTTTTTAGATTGAACATTCGATACGGACATCTCAACCATATTTTATGTAAAATAAAAATGTAGATTTATCATCCCATTCATTGTACCTCAATATTAATGTCATTTTCTTGTTAGGGTAGGAGGGAGACAAACCACCCGTGGACATTAATATTGCAACGTTTGGGGTTTAAATTGCCAAATTCGAGTTTAATTTTGTGATGGGATTATGATATGAAATGTTCGTGATTTGATCTATAATATAGTTTTATTATTGTATTAGATCTTAGATTAGCAATGGTAATCAAGATCTTTACATAGTGTTTTTTATTAAAAAAAAGATAAGATTGTATCTATTTAATTTATTATATAAATTAATTCGCGTATCATATTAATTTTTTATTTTATTATTAAAAAATTTTAAAGAAATTTGATCAATGACTTATTAAAATATATTTTTAATAATTAATTGTTATGGTCTAATTTCGGATAATAAAAAAATATATAATTTATTATTAGTTAATTTATATTTACATTTATGATAATTAAATTTTAATTCATACTTATATGGTTGATATGCATTAGATAAAATTAAAATAAAAAAATTAGAAAAGTTTATGGTAATATTTATAAAATATTTTAAATAAAATAAAATAAATAGAAGAAGGATAATTTATATTTCTACAGAACAGTACGGAACAAAGATAGATAAGATCTATAGTTATTGTTAAAACTGAAACTGACTTTGAGACGATACGAGACGAGACGAGATGAGAGAGCAGAGCTTTCAGTACAATTCAGTGATATAAATGTCACACGTGTGGTGTCTCCTAGGGAGGATGGGATATTGAGTTATTGACCCATAGTAACGTGGTGGTGTACCATCCTCAGCCAGTTGCACACGTGTGGGGTCTATGGTTTTAGGGTAGCATAGAGGGATGGTAACAGTGGGCTTAGTGGAGCCCAATACCCATACGAGGAAAGTACATGAATGGTTAGATGGGCTGGCAAATGGGCCTTCCCCCTTCTGGGGTAGACGGCAAGTCGTTTTCAATCCTTTGAGTTGCTTTCTGTGTTTTGTCAGCTTTTAGGGGAAAATTGAATGAGGATTCAGGTTATTGTTCTCCATGTCATGCACATACATTACACCTTCATACATGCCCATTTAATATTTGCATCAACTAATGGGATAAGGGAGTTGTTGTCTATGCTTAGGTCCATGGGACCACAATATTTCAATGATTATAATGAAAAATTACAAAAGAAAATTCACTTCCATTCAATTATTATCGACATAGAAGTTACCCAGTACTCAACTATTAATTGTAAAAAAATATGTGAATAAATTTTATCATATAGTTTTTAATATGTTAAATGTTACCTATAAAAATAATGAAACATGGCACATGGGAAGTGGGACAAAGGGGTGACAATTCTCAATCTGCAAATTTGATATGAAATTTATGAATTTGAATTGAGATAAAATAACACATTTATTAAATAAGTAATGTGATATAATTAATAATTATGTTAAAATTTTAAATTTTTGACATGTGAATCAAAAGATGGCCAATAGGTCGGGGCGACCTGTGAAATTGAAGCTTATAAGGGTTTAAAGGCTCGGGCTCCTACAGTATCGTGCCAGACTGGACTTGTTTAAAAAATATACAGATCGGCATAATTTATAAAGCTTGCCCATTCGAGCCTTGTCAAGTCTAGGTCAGCCTACAGGCTGATGTCAATTTTAAATGTTTATAAATTTTTTAAACAAAAAACATTGATTTGTTTTATTGTATGTATCGATATAGTTCAAATTGTAATTTATTTTAAATTCTATGACTTAAATGCATCAATATATATTTTTATATGTATTGATATAGTTTAAATTATAATTTATTTTAAACACTTGAATGTATTGATACTTTAAATTCTATGTATTAATCCGTTAATAATAATAACAATTAAAATAAAATAAAAATTATAAAAATATTAATAAAAATATTAAATTAAATAGGTATGTGGGTCGTTGAACTCGACCACCAATAAGCCTATATCTTAGGGCCTGACCTGGCATACACTGTTCACGATTCAGCCCATTTACAACCTCTACGTAAACTCATTTATAATATGATTAATTATTTGAGTAGTTATATCGTGCTTACTTGTTTATGATCTAATAAATTTATTTTATTATTTTTTAAAAAATTATAATTATATTTACCAAATTTTTAAAAGTATATAATTATACTTATAATAAAATTAATTAGTATTAAAAAATTGTTATCATATATTATAAAAATATAAAAAATATTAAATAAATAATATAATTATAGTTTATTTAATAATTATATTAAATTAAAAATTTTATTTTTTTTAAATATAATTACTAAATAAATTAAGTTGAAATTATTTATTTTTTGAAACGACATGATATTATTGGAATTGCTATTTCTAATGGAGGAAGTAGATGACTTGGAAACATTACGTATCATTGTCATCATCACGTACAATGGGCGGGCAGGCGGGTTTGGTGGGGCACCACAGCTAATGCTCTCTCCACCAATCAATCACTGCACATGCAGGGTTTTCCATTGACTTTTCTAAAGTCCGAGTCCCCACGCATCCACCTGTCTTCCGTTGATTCCTCGAAACCTGAGCCCACATCCATGTCAGATACAAATCATTCTCATGAATTCATGATATAAAATGTAAAAAGTAGAAGAAAGAAATGCTTGCTTGTTTGCAAGAATAGTGGGTGGTGCCGTGCAGGTGCTTTTGGATAATCAGCAATCACCACACAAAGTGGAAAGTGGATAACTGAGAACATTTTAATGGTAATCTTGTAGTCATAAAGGCAATGATATCCATAACTTTATATCTTCGTTAACAAACACATTTGATTAATAACAATACCTCTTGATTAAAACTATAATTTTATAATTTTTCAATATATTTAATTATATAAAATATTATAAACATGAATTTTCATTTTTTATTCTTACAAAAATATACCTTTTTTTAATTATTAAATCTTAAAATTCTTTTATATATTTAATTAAAATATTTTTTGGAAAAATTATTCATATCCCTAATTTTTTAACTTTTCACAAATAATATCATAATATATTTATTAATATCAGATAGGTCCTTAATTCCTTTTAATATTTAGTTATATTAATATAGCCTGACATTGTTATGGATAAAATTGAATATTAAAAGGATAATCTGGATATTTCAAAGCGAGATTAAGGATTTTCTTTACTAAATAACCAAATTATAACTTTATAAGCAAAATAATATAATTCATGGACCCCCATCATTTTTATTTATTGCTCGAGCCAATTAAAAAAAAAAAAAAAGGCCGACTTAGTCAGTCCATCCACTCGCCTCATCACAATCATTCTAACATTTTCATCATTCATGACATCACTTTCCCGACAACCGACTGACGGTCCAAATTTAACTATCTTATTCCACGTGGTAGCATCAACGCCGTGCAAATTCCCCACTCACACCTACACAACAATGCAATATATTATCCCTCATTTCATCAAGCTTTTGTCCTTCTTGTAGGTCTTCGCTCTGCTCTCTGCATGCAAAACACCGTGTAAACGACAGTCAGAATAAGAGATAATTCAGAGAGAGATTTAAACTGGGTTAAGCATTGAAGTTTAGTCGACGTTAACTAAGATGATTAACTTTGAAGAGACTGAGCTCCGGCTGGGGTTACCGGGCGGTGGCGGAAATAATGAAGGCGGTGAGATAGGGAAGAATAACAATGGCAAGAGAGGTTTTTCAGAGGCTGTTGTGGATCTGAAGCTAAACCTTTCGACGAAAGATTCATCTGGGATTGATGATGAAATTGAGAAGATGAAGGAGAAAAGTTCAACTGCTCATGCTCCCCGGACTGCTGACCCAGCAAAGCCTCCAGCCAAGTAAGTTTTTATTTATTTATATTTTATTTTCATTCATTTTTTTTTGTGCTTGCTGCTTTTAGAGATGAAGAAGATCACAATGAAGTTTGATTTCTGTATGAGAAGTTAATGAAATGCTAAGAATTTTCACTTATCAGAGTGTAATTTCAATGAAAATGATTTATTTTTTCTAGTCAATTTTGATAATTAAAGAATATTATTAATTAAGAATTTTAGGAATAAAGAATAATTCAATTTGATGAGGATACGTTATTACAACATGGCCACATAAACAATTCAAAGGAATTGGAGATTTCAAAGCTTTGGTTTGGTTTGTCGGGAAGAAAGAGGAAAAATACAAAACATAAGGAATCTTTCCTTTTCCCACCCACCAAACATATCAAGTATTATACACATTTTTATTTAGTTATTTTTCGTTGAAATAAAATTTCCATAATTATAGTTTATTAATTATGTAATTGACTATTTTCTACATTTCAGTCTGTAATTTTATGAATTTTTTTTGGGTAATTAATGATTAATAACATGCACGTCTAATCTAATTATTTGCAGGGCACAAGTTGTGGGTTGGCCACCCGTCAGATCATTCAGGAAGAACATCATGTCCGTCCAAAAGAACAGCATCGACGAAGCCGATAAGGCAAGCAGCAGCA